>CAKALG010005790.1:0-10122 GCA_916700815.1 Helicolenus hilgendorfi
AAGCGGGGCAGTCTGGCAACGTTGGCTTGCAGCGGCATTCAAGAAGCCAGCCAGACTGGACTGGACTCTTTTGGATAACTGAAATGCACTGCATCTTCT
Source organism: Helicolenus hilgendorfi (assembly GCA_916700815.1). NCBI lineage: Eukaryota > Metazoa > Chordata > Actinopteri > Perciformes > Sebastidae > Helicolenus > Helicolenus hilgendorfi. Next base: position 100 of record CAKALG010005790.1, read on the forward strand.
AATCAGCAGTCAGGAGAACAAGCAGAGCTAAACGGCAGTAGCACAGTGGAGAATGATGCTTCAGCTGTGCTTGTCCTTCCTCCATGGGCTGTGGAATTATACCTTTTGAGATGGTGAGTTTAGCTGTTGATCAGTTTAGCTAACTGGGCTGCCAGGAAGAATATCATGTTTAGAAGGATGTTACACAATCTACTTGTTTATTGGAGCACTTCTACGCCCACCAAACTACGCCTCATTGTGTTCACAGTGCAGTTACTAAGTGGGCTGGGCCACCGATGGTTATCGGCCAATATTTGTTCTAAATTGATTAATCGGTGGTCTCTATAAAGGCCAATCAGAAGAGCCAATTAGATGACGCATCGACTCGATTCTGAACTGAACCTGAGAGCGACACAGCTGGACACAAAAAGCCCGTAAGGAGCTCCGCGGCCGGTTTCGTGATCTGCAGTGATAGTTTCACCGTCTGTCTGGTCGTTTTTTTTCCACGAGCTGTGAACGAATCTAGCAAGAAATCGCATTAATAATCTATTAGAAAATTACATAAAGGATACATTATATAAATTATCAGATTTTGATACATGATAAAATATAAATTCCATGCTTGCCAACGCTTTTGATTTTCTTCCCCCTCTCCCTGATTCTCCTGGAGTTTCAATTCCTCAGATTTTTACCCAACACAGGATAGAATTTCAAAATCTGCCCATCCACGAATCACACAGACACACATGCACAAACAAAGAGCAGAGGATCAGAATCGCTTGTTGACCGGCATGGAGAAACGGCTTCAAATAGACCCTGTGATCGGTGATCGGATCGGCCGATACTGCTTCAAGCGATTGGTGATCAGCCCCAAACATCCTGATTGGAGCACCCATAAGTATCACCCGGGGGGTGTGGGAATCTCTGGAAGTGAAACCACTGCTACTGGCAGGGTAAGACAGTGCAGTCTGGCTGGTCCTGGAAGCCAATATTGGATGCCAAAGCAGATGAGGCTCTGCTAATGCAGGTCGACAGTGGCAACCAAGGCAAGGCCAAAAGAAAGAAGTCAGCCACAGCTGTCTGACGAAGTCATGCTCTGCAATGGTGTTGGCTTGTGTCGCTGAATAAAAGTGGATGAGGAATGGTGTGGACACTGTCTTTTATAAGGGTGGCCTGCACAGCATTATGTAGGTTCATCCTGATTTGCTGTGCCACTGCACATAGGATACATGAATTATATAATCTATATATCTATATCTATATATGGGAATTCCTTGCACAGTGCAGCTTGGCTCAGATTACACATCATGTAAACATTTTCTGGCAAGGCATACGAGTAATCCCATCTCATTAGGCCACTGCTAACAATGCTTGGTCATCCGTGACTTCTCAATGTGCAAATGAATGAGAAAAATAACTGGGCTGGAAACCACTTTTTGCTTTGACAGTCCCGTCTCACCGGTGAGCTCAAATACGGGGTCAACGTGTATCAAGCAGCTCTTTAATGAGTCACAAAGACGGAGGGAAAACTCTTCAGTGGGGACGAATATGTGACAGCAACCGAGACTCTGGTTATCTAATTGGTGTAGATGTGTGCGGCCCTTCAGCAAAACTTTGTTTAATTTGCCACATGACTGACAATGTCGTTAGGATGTCAATATCACTTGGTTTATCATGACTCTTACTGTTGGCTAAGAATATTCGAGCGTTCTTCATCAGCAATTTAAAGATAACTGTCTCCAAAATACCAGCCCAATTAGATTCAGTGGAACCCTTCATCTTCTCATATTTTAAACCAATCCCGGTTGTGATTAGTCAAAGAGAAGCTGCCACTTAAGCACACAATGTTACACTTAGGAGTCACGGCAACAGAAAATCTATACATAAAAGCCTCCAGTTATGTAAATATTCTGAACGCTCAAAGGGCTTTTTAAGTGTGTTCGATCTGTATGTTTGATATGAGGAAGATTTAAAATTCACCACACCAGCATGATTCAGCCCTGTCTTCTAAAAATGACGTTCCCATACAACTCAACTGCATTCTCAATTACGATTGGAGGAAAACATATTTTGTTGCGGATTACGTTTGTCTTTGATTTATCACAAATACGTTTGTACTGATAGTTGGCTGAAGGCCACAATAAGTTATGTAGATCAAAGAGTGACATGCAGAGCAGGGGACGTAGTATATCAAGCGACCTTTAATGAAAGTTATAATGAGTACAAAAAGCGAGAAAGTCCACTACGGGCGAGCGGGTGATGGATGGGATCAAGCAAACCCAGGACTTTCCCCCTGAAGACTGCTGTTCGTGTCCCGTGTGAAACTAAAAATCATCGTTCACTTACGTAGTCATTTTATGACAAACCATGATGCTTTTTTAACTAAAAACAAAGTAGTGCTGTTGTGGTTTTTTTTTTCCAATTTCATATTAATTTTCAGCCAAACCATTGTTGCATTTGTTTCGTTTTGTTTCTATATACAACGTCAGCCACGTGTTTAAAGCTGTTTAAAATTGCAACCGTAATGTTGGAGAAAATGAGTTTCCACAAAACGTAACGTAACAAAAGAGTGGAGACAACCGCTGTCTATTCCACCCCCTGCCTCCAAAGTCAACTTGACAAGCGAACGAGTGTTAGCTGCGAGCGTGTAGAGAAAGTCAGGCTCACGCTTGTTACAGCCCTGTGCTCACGGACCCACATTTGTGCACGCAGAGCAGGAATGCTCCCTGGTGAGGATGCTTTTCCGCTAACGGATACTGTTCTGTGCGCTCTTATCACGTGCATGCGGCTGGTTTTCAAGTGCGAAAGTTTTGATCTTTATTATCATATGCAGAATAATTGCAGCAAAGCAGTCGTTGGCTCTTGAATCTCAGGCCCTCTTCAACAATGCTCATTGAATATGCAGCCTATACTTATATAAAAAGGAAAATCACACAAGTAAAAGCAAAATGAGAATATAAGAGATACAATAATGCAAGTTCAAATATAGGGCTAAAATATAAAACACTTAAAATATAAGATAAAGTAATATAAATTTGTGGTAGACAGTATCTCAGATGGGTAAACTAAATGTAAACAGGAATGTAGTAATGCATATAATGAGGGGTAAAGTGTCACAGTGATGAGCTGAGGAGCTCAAGAGTTCAAAAGTCTTGTGGTCTGTGGTATGAAGCTGTCCCTGAGCCTGGTGGTGCAGGACCGGATGCTGAAAATAAGTCTGAAAGACTAATTAAACATGATAGCATCCGACCAGTTTAAAAAGAAAAAAATGGAAGAAATAAACTCATTTTTTGGGACTGTAAACTTAGTTCAAAATTGTGAACTATGAATGTGAACTATAGTTCATTTCAACCTGTGTGAACTGAACTTTGAGCCAGCTCTTGTGAAGTGTGAACTTGCAGAACACTGGGAGACAGGGTTGGCATGACTACATGTACATGCGACCTCAACCCTGAGACAGCAGTGCACGACTTTAAGTTGCAGACTCTAAGCTGTAACTACCGTATGGTTGCACTGCGGGCTGCATAGCTGTGGTTAGGCCACCATGAAGCTGATGTTCCAGCTTGGGGACTTTTGAATGATTTTGTCACTGTTCTCCATCACTTTCAGTCTGAGCCTCAGGAGGTGTGACCTCTGAGGGGCGGGGGGGGAACTTCACTCCAATATAATTGTTTGTGACAGGCGAGTTCACATTGGTGCTTGCCCCCCAAACTCAGCTGTCAGCGTGAAATTTTTTGTTGGAATGAACATGTTGTTTGTGAAAAACAGAGAACAACACAGAGGGATTTTTGTGCTGTTGCTTTGGCATGGCACGTTGCCAACCGATCGCCCAGCTTGTCTCATCATTCTCACCTTAGGCAAGGCCAGCGTGAGCTTCGCGCTGTAATCTAAAGAGAGCTAATGATAGCATCACAGGGGTGAGTGTACGCCCCCATCTCTTCTTTCCTCCCTCTCAGTCTCCATCCTTTTTGCTTCCATCTCATACTGTAGTATTTTACATCAACAAATATTCTGAAGAGTTCAGAATACATCAGAGCACACTGTACATTGGAATGTGGCATATTGAAAACGGACAAATGAATGCATGGAACAAGGAAAAATATGCAAATCTGCTTCGTCCTATAATCCAGCAGTGATCACAAGAGGTACTAAAGAGCCGTGGAGTCACGGAACGGCGCCTCTTGAAATGGGTATGAGCAAGAGAACGTTTCGAATAATTCCGGTCTCCCAGAATAATACAGTGACTCATAAATATCACCTTACTTCTGTGAGATCCAAAGTGAATATCAGATACAAAGCGCTGAGCATAAAGCTTCACCCACTCAACTTTTATTTATATTGCGTACTTGGCAGAATTCCAGCCATGTATTTTTGCCCAATCTAATACTGAGCCAAATAAGGCATAAATAGTGGAATCCCATTTTGCTCATCCCCCGTGGGTTTCACTGGTATTTCAATATCATGCCTCCTGTGATTATACATGTAGTCAGCCTAAGTTATACTGATTATTATGACTTGAAATCTATTAATAATGTGAGAGTTAACCCTAAACCCATATTCATTTGGGAAACAATTCCAAATCTAATTGTTAACTATGTATTAGGGCCGTCAAATTAACTCGTCAATTTTAAAGCTAGAGTGAAGATACTGGCATCATATGAAACCTTAGGAATCCATTGGTACCAACCATGTCATACTGGCTTCAAACTTGCACTAAATTCTGGTGTAGAAAAACAGTCATGGCCATTTTCAAAAGGGTCCCTGGACCTCAAGATATGAAAATTAAAATTGGTTATCCCCTTTACAGACATGCCCACTTTATAATAACCACATGCAGTTTGGGGCAAGTCATAGTCAAGTCAGCACACTGACACACTGACAGCTGTTGTTGCACACTGACAGCTGTTGTTGCCTGTTGGGCTTGAGTTTGCCATGTTATGATTTGAGCATATTTTTTATGCTAAATGCAGTACCTGTGAGGGTTTCTGGACAATATTTGTCATTGTTTTGTGTTGTTAACTGTAGTTGTTTCCAATAATAAACATATACATATATTTGCATAAAGCAAGCATATTTATCCACTCCCATGTTGATAAGAGTGTTAAATACTTGTTGAATCTCCCTTTAAGGTACATTTTGAACAAACAAAAATGTCGCGGTTAACTATGGACAACCATGGGATTAATCATCATTAAATATTTAAACGATTGACAGCCCCACTCTGTATATCTATCATCAACAATACTGTATGTACTTATGTAATAGGAAAATATATACATAATCATGCAGTTATGTGGACATTGTAAAAGCTCAGAGAGCTTTGCACTGTCTGTATCTCTAGTAGATGCAAACAAAGCTTTAGGACATGTTGTTTCCAAAGCATGTCAGTACGGTATGATACTTTTTTTTCCTCTTTTGCCCTCAATGATAGCCAATCACTGGAACTGGTAAAGATCAAAAATCACACAATAGTCAATCAACAGGTGACATCGGGGGGTCTTGGGAAGCTCGGGTAATGACATGTTCACAAGTCATGACACATCCGCAAAAAAGGTCAAGAGCACTTCAGCGATGCTGCTCTCCTGCATAGAGAGCACAACCTTGGGCGATCGATACAAAGGTTACATCAACCGCCCTAAGCCAATGGATGATCTGACACCGTGACAAGTGATGCACAGCTAGCCTTAGCATTGTTGTTGTTAGTTTATAGGAGAAAAGGTGCAGCACTGTGTTACACTTGGAGCTGATTTGATACGATTTGTAGACATAAATTAAATAAGACGTGAAGCTGATTAACACTGATTTGCTTTCTTTGCTTCTTGAGTAGGGATGAACCGATACCGGATCGGATATCGGGCCGATACTGACTCAAATACATATATATAATTTTGGCCATAATCATGCAGCCCTAACATGTGCAGAATAATGTAGAGAAATAATGTCTAAAAAAATACCATATCTCATTCACTCCAGACAGAACGATTATATTGCAGAGCGGTGTGAGTAAGATGAGGCAAGTCAACGACATCATGATGAAATTCCAATGTTATTTAAGGTTGAAAGCAATGGTAAACGTTAGTCTATTTTTTTATGTAGGCTCCATGCAACTCACAGTAAGCAAGCGGCTTGAGAGAGGTCTATAACCTTTAACAACTCCCTGAAACTCCACTAGATTTTGCTTACAGGGCACACAGCTTAGTCAATATCCCAAACAGCTTGACTTCAGGATCACATTTGAGGATGCCTGCTCCTCCTCAAACACATATTGCTCTTCAGTGACTTAACTCAGCTGAAGCGTTCCTTCAAAAAACACCTGTTCATAGGTGAACAACTTCCTGACAGGAAGGACAGTATGTAAGACAACAGAGTTGCGGGGCAGTGCTTGCTGTAAACTACCATCGATCAAAAGAAGAGGAGGTCTGGCGAGGTTGCTGCTGACCCCACGCACCTCGGCAGCGTCCTCGTCACCAAAATGCCATCTCAAAGTCAGGACAGGTCAATTTCCAAATTGGAGTATAGTGGAATCTCTGCAGCTTCTTTCCTAAACCAACACTTAGAATCATAAGTTACATTTTTATTTTGTATTTTTCTGATTTATCAAGTTTTTTTATTGTAAAAAAATTTGATTTTACTTATGTCCTGCACAGCCTGCATTAGCATAGATAAGTATTTCACAGTCACACATGCAAGATTACAAGATTATCGAGTGACGCTGCCACAGTTCTTGTAATACAAGTGCCATGTCCCCCTAGTCCATGGTCTTACAATACACAGGCCACGTCTGCAACACCAGGTGAACAGTCACAGAACGCACTCACATAACCTAAAGGAGAGTATGACATTCCTTCTCTGCACGTCAAAAATACAGTAAGCGGTGCTGTCCTCCAGAGCAAAACCTGCTGAAAGACCAACTCCAGGCACCTCTAGGCAGCAGCTGTACAGACGATGACGGATGGAGGATGTGTCAGGAAGTTCAGTCCAGCGACAGTGTCGGTTCAGTTTCCCCATTTCCCCACGGGGACTGTCTCTCTCTCTGTGGACAGCTGCTCAGGAGCTCAAGGGTCGCCCCAAACCGAGACAATTATAGGTACAAATGGAGCCCTGTGCAACATTAATGGAGGCCCAAACTGTTTGCCCTACTGCACAGAGCTCATATAGTCGTCAGCAACTCTTACTCTGAACTGACTCAAATATAGTCCTGACCTGGCCCAAATCTGAATCAGGGATGATTAGGAAGGTTCAACAAATGCTATTTCTTTTTTCAATGAGCATGTTAACATTACTTATCTCCTATCTTACACTCGAGGATTTGAATGTGTTTACATTGGAAGTATGAGGAAAAATTGACCTGCCCTCATACAGTGGGCCTATTAATTGTTTATAGGATATAAGCAGCAGCAGTGTCATGCGCTCACATGAGCAACAGTAGCATCCTCAGTAATGCCAACCAGGACTAGTAAAATAGTTGAACAGGTCAGTTCTTTCTTGCAAATGGTAAGTGTCCCAGACCAGTACCACCAATGGGCAAGTATAGGCTGCATTGCACACACACTACATTTCCAGTCCATACATGCATTCACTTACATCTCTTATTATTAAAAAAAAAATAGAAAATTAATGTATTTTCCATCCAAAGCCATCAGGCTGACACCCATATCAAGCCTGATAGCTCAACAGCAACTTCTATCAAAAGCACAACAAACACTTAGTTATCCTTAACCATGCATTTTAAATTAAACCAGCCAAAAAAGTGTAAAGCAGTCTTACCTCAAATCACATCTCCTCGCCAGTTCTGGGGTGAAGAATCCATCAAGTCAGTCACATCCAGACCGGATTAAACTGCCATGGGACACGGAGCTGACACCGTCATTTTGGTTGATAATGCGTTCTCGTCCTGACGTGGAAAACTAGGGAAATGAGGAAAACTGAAATTTAGCCTTTAGATCATGCTAAAAACAATGACTAGCCTAGCTTCCTCTGACAGGGAATTTACAAAGTCCAGTCGGTTCCTTCTTCAATGAAAAGATTTTTCATCAGGAGTCCAACACACCATCCTGGGAATAGTTGGAAAACCGCACACCTGTCAGCCCAATCAGCCCAATCAGCAGCAGCTTGAGATCCCTGCTTGTGACTGGGTGGGTTACAAGATGGACCAGGTGACCACACACACCTGATAATCATTATCTAATCAAAGAATGTTTGTCCTCTCTGCTGGAAAAGATGCGGCCGTGTCTAGAAGGTAACCCACAAGTTGAAGAGTCGAAACTCTCGCGAGATGGTTAAGGTTGGGCATTGACCTCGGGTGGAAAAGGTCGGACATGGAGTCTCGCGAGAGGCTTTTGTAAGGCCTGACATATTAAACATTTTCCAGTCTACATTTTTCTGCGCAACAACTTCTCATCAACTCATCTCACCTATCATCCCATCTGCAAGTACAGCTTGTTCCCCAACACCTCAAACAATATATCCCTTGGTAAGCATTTTTCATGCATCTGTTAACAAACATGGTGATTCATTTTATCCTTCAAAATGCCTCCTAATATATGACTAAAAAGGACATTTGTAACTGCCAGTTCTGTGATGAATGTTTAAAAAAACAGTCCAGCACTTTTCTACTGCAACTGCACTCAAAGAAACCGGTCCGATATTAACATGTATTTCATTTTATATCTGTAATGACTTTAAAGGTAGTCTAATGCGTTTGATTTTGACATAAAAATACTATAATATTCTTAAAATCATATTGAAAAAAAATATATCCCCTGTGTATCAAACATTGAACTGATGGAACAGAAACGTATCCAAGTTAAAAAAAATAGTTAAACAGTATATTCTACACATTAAATATCTTGTATTCTATGTATACAATTCACGTTCTCCTCTCCTGGCTGACTGCATCAACACTTTATGGATGCTGAAAGGAATACTCAACCAAACACCAGCATTTAGAGTATATTAACCAATCACTGCCTATGAAGAAGTTTGTAGTTTGCTCATTCAGCAGAGGACAGCAGTTGTAGCCGGCTTGGATTCACACGAGTTACAATGAATTCTGCTGCTGACCCAGTTTTACGGCAGAAAAAGTGTCAACCTGTCCTTAGAAACTTCTCAAACCACTCCTGCAGCATAAACTCCGCTGTCTGTCCATATGCTCCCAGAGCTCCCACAGCACTGACCTCAGCTCATACTGTAACTGACACAAACCAGTATACAAATATATAGTGTGACAACAGGGAATAGTTAAATGAATAAACACAAGAATGTGCAGAAACCCTGTGCTTGTATTTTTTATTCCAGGAAACCAGTTTTCCTATCTGACCTGTTGGAGGATAAACTGCAATATTCCTTTTCTGGATTTATACCTTTGACAACTCAAATCACCACTGTGTACCAAATGTTGTATTTTTTTGGAAATACTCATGTAAAGTTGGAAGTTCCTGAATAGGTAATTTCATATCTTGATAAAAATATGCATCACAATATATCATGTTTTCTCGTAATTCAATAAATACATAAACAGTCTATATGAAATGACCACATGGTAAAGCCTATTTTTGTTTTACTTATTTTCTAAATTTTATTTCCAGTGTGAATTAAATACTTGACAAATGTAAAGTACTGAGTATTTTTTTTAATTTTTATTTAATTTTTTAAAGAATTTAAGTGCATAATGAACACTGGAAGAATAAATTATAGAGAAAAAATAAATAAATATAGGCCTAGCCTGTATCAAATTAGAAATTATATAAACCCTAAGGTAGAGTACTTGAGTGAATGTAATTAGTTACATTCCACCACTTTATGATCTAGGCTGTAGGGGATATATGTGAGCTGCCATTCAGAATCACCAATGTGCAAGCTGCCAGGTACAGACAGTAATACATAATAATAAGAATAATACAGATGATATTTTTAAACACTAATATTCAAATTGTTTTAACAGATTCTAATGGAGATGTCTGCCTGCAAGCCCTCTTTAATCCGGCTGTTAAATTGGGCATGGTGGGAGATGTGCTGTCCCAGTGTGAGCTGCCCCTCTAGCTG
>CAKALG010005792.1:0-10040 GCA_916700815.1 Helicolenus hilgendorfi
ATAATATATAAATGTCAAATAAATAATCAGAAAATGATCTTCTGCTTCACAAACAATACAGAGGCTGTGCTTCACTGGATCATTCTTTGGCGAGACTTTAAGGAGGATGAATGTTTCACTAAAATGCTGCTGACTAGGTTATCCTGGGTCAGTGACATCCTTTAGAATTTCAATAACGCAAACAATAAAATTGTGATTCTTAGATCGTATTTAACATCTTACCGCCACGTAAAACATCAGATCCCCACCAGCGCACGTGGCTTCAGAATCAGTTTTGCCTTAAACCGGAAAGTAACTGGTTTGTAAAACGTGTTTTGGGGAAATAAGCAGTTCTGATGAAGTATACTAGCGTCTTTATAGGTGCAAGTGTGCTTTAGATGTAGCATTGTGCTAACATCAGCATTGCTTTCCTTGTGTTGACTAAATGCACAGCGGTATTCTAAAATATAAAATATGCAGGTTGAACCACCTGCATATTTTATATTTTAGAATACCGCTGTACATTTTGCATACTGCTAATGGAGTAAAGATTTCAGGCAGCAGTGGAAACAGTAGTGGATTTCTTGAAGCAGATATGTGAATAATTTCATGCAGAATATGGGTCAAATTTGTGTTCTGTATCAATATAGCCAAATCTGACTCATTGGAATCAGTTTTCCGATATTCTAATATATCAGGTAATATTTACAACCCCTGCACACAAATATATAGTATACATGTAGAAAGACACTGGTAATCACACACAACATGCAGTTTGTTCCAGTACACGGTAAATGGGGAGTCACATGAAACATATTTACAGACTGTCACACACAAGCTCAAAATCCGGAGGGCCGTCTTAGTTTTTTTTGCTTCTTATTCACAATGGCCCAGTGTACGAGAGGAGTAAGAGAGTTGCCAACAGAACATATCCAATTGGTCATGGTCATTAAAAAAAGAGGGACTAAAACAATCTACACCGAAATGGAGTTATTTGAGGCGGAGACAGCGGAGGAGCCACTGGATGATATATTAGGTTGTGGAAGTGTGAAACGCAAAGCGAGTAACGGAATAATCCCAAGTGTGAAATGCAGCAAGCTGTGGACAGACAGGGCCATAATTTTGTAAGAGGCCAAGTATGACATCGGCCCAAGAAAGACAGCAGAGCGTCGTATATGTCTCAATTCCCTCAGACATATGTGAACATGTGTAACCGTGTCATCAAATCCCCAAAATGCCACAGGCTGTCATGTCTGCAGACAAGGCTGCATGTCTGAGCAAAGGAGGTAATGGTAGCCTGCTGTCATGACCTGTCACTCTCAAAAAGAAAACTGTCTGCATCAGCATTAGACATCCATAACCACTAATCTTATACCTCAGAAATTAAGATACGTTCCATCCGTTTGTGTCCTTAATTGCTTTTTTGGTAAAGAAACTAGATGTTTAGAAAAATCTAAGGTTTAAGTTGTGGTTTCAAATACTATTTTTCTATCTTTCATAGGAAAAGTGCTTTGAATTTTACAAATGTCTCTTCCATGTTCAATTTGCTCTCTTTGTTTGTGATACAGTAAAATTTATCTGTACGTCTTCCCGAAATATGTGGTAAGGTTGGTGACATAGGAACTACTCGCAGGGCTAGCGTCGTGTCTAGAAGGTAACATGAAATTGCAAAACTCTTGCAAGATGGTTAAGGTTAGGCATTGACCTTGAAAAGTTAAGGTTAGGCATTGACCTCGAATGGTTAAGGTTAGGATAGGTTGTCGGGTAACGTTTTCGCAATTTGCCGGTTACCTTCTATACATGACCCAGGGCTAGTGGGTAAACCACTGTACCTGGCGAACTAGCCACTCACATGCAAGCTGGTTGGGCAAGCTGTAGTCTCTGTACTGGGCCGTTAACTGCCCCCTGGCATTTTGCTCTCAGGATTGTACACCATTCCATTAAAGAGTTACTGAAGGGGTGAAAAAACTCTCTTGCTAGTTAGCTTGGTTGCTAACGGGACAGTAGTTCACACAGTTTATTAAAAAGAAACATTTGGACCGATACATACCTCTTTTATGAAGCAGTAACACTCCTCTTCGGATGTGTGTCAAAGTTCACCCAAGTTGAACTCAATGCTAAAAATTTGCATGGATTTACTTCACCCTCGTGGGCAAATTCAATATTTGCTGCAATCCCGTTGAAATAAATTGATTTTGCTGCAGAATTTTGCTTTTATAAATGGTGGTGTGACCAGGCCTTAACTTTCCACCCTGAATCCTTCTTCCAGTCCAGCCCTTCCTCCTAATATTGGCACGACCCCAGTGTTTACCACAGGTGACAAGCCTGCAGTCAGGGGTCAAATGGTAACCAGCTGGACATGGGTCAGACAAACAGGATTTAATGCAGCAACTCCCGGCACACCTGTCCTGCTCTGAGCTGGAAAGGAAAGCCTCCGATTTCTGCCTTATAACAAACAACAACAGAGTAAAGAAGGTGAAAAGAAACAGGGGATAGTAGCTGCGTCTACCGTCTCTGACAAAACTTTCCAGTTCAACCTGAATCTGTGTGATGATGTCACTCATTTTAACATCCCATTGATTAATCCCTCTGTCAATTCCGAGCCCAAATTTGCTGCTGCGGATTTAAGAATGCACCCAAGCAATATACAAGCTGATTGCACATAAAGTCATAGGCTTGGTAATGTTGGAGCGCGTGCATGTGTGTGTAAAAGTCTGGGTCAGGGAACTTTAGGAATGCCGTGCTGCTCTGTGTCCTTTTGTGCAGACTTGCTCCCGTGCCAGGACGAGGGCCTTGCCTTTAATCCATACTGATTTGGTAAACACTGACGTTAAGGCCGCCGCCGGCCAACATCTAATTCTGTTGTTTTCTCCCCCCAAAGGAAATGTGTATTTCTTTGGAGATGTCTTGAAGCAGATGGAAATGTGGGGGGGGTAAATTTAATCTGACTAAGGCTCATGCTTTGATTGGACCCCAGATTAGGATTGCAGCCTAGTATTTTCAATAATTATTCTCTAGTTGAATTAAATGTATCCTCTTAACACGAAAAAACATACGCTTGCCGTGCATGTCTGCCTGAACATCTGTAGGACCGCTGCTTTTAATCTCAAAATATTTATTAAGCAAAGGAAGAGCTCAGAGCGCAGATAGCTACACGCATGGAATACATTCAGTTTACAGTAGCTGCAGTTAATCCGTGTTGAGATAAACTGAACGTCGTATGCAATTTCCTCATATAAACTGTATTTCTTCTGCTTTCTACTGGCAGTTTGTGTGACACAAAGGACATGATGATTATGTTACAGCATTATTTGGAACAGTCAGTTGATTGAATTCATCCCAAAAGCAAGCCACCTTCTCTCCTCCCTGCTGTCACCTGGACAATAGCCTGGAAACTTATCTCTCACTTCTCACTGTCTCATATCAAACCGGTATTGTTTTTCTACTTTACAATCCAGCCACTGAGCTTGTTTGCTAATTGATGGCAAAGGTGCCGGTGCATTCATCCTCAGACCCCTCTGTTTGTAGGTGTGGAGCCGTGTAGCTCCTCTTCCTGTCGTGAATTAGAACCACTTACCCAGCCCGCTTAAACCCCATTGTTCTTTTTATCACTGGCCATTTTAATAAATCTCAGGTGGTAATCTCCCAGTGCCGCCCTACAGACACTCTTTAGGTCGCGTGCTAAAACAGTTACCTGCCACAACAATGGCCTCGTCGGCTGACTTTATCTGACGAGTGTTGACAAAGGAGGCAGCTGCCCTGCTGGACATAAGGTCAAGCTTAATACTAACCCCTCCCACCCCCGCCCTCCCTCTTCTCTGCTCCTTCCAGGAGGGTGTAAAAGAAGGAGGAAACACTGGCTGAGTTGGTTTGGCGGGGGATTCACTACGTCTCCTTCCACAGATTTTATCAGGACAGTGGAGGACCTGCTCTCATCTTATCACTGTGGAAATGACACTGTGTAATTTACTGTGTGTGAGTGCATTCATGGTTTAATAAACGGCAAAAAAAGCCCAGAGCAGCAACGAGGCAATGAAAAAAGAAGAGAAAGATTAAAAAAGCATATGTTTTAGAAGTCATTAAGAGGGACTCAGTAGAGCCTGCTGTGGACTTGATTTACACTGAGCGGTAAGCCGTTGGTGGGTGTAAATAATGTATTAATTTTTAAAGAGATTTTTTTCTCTCTCTTCTTTCAGCGATAAAAAAAAAAAATCTCCATCTGGTCAAGTGTGAAGTAGGACAGAGCTAGATTAGAGAATGTTCTGTGTTATCTTATCTGAGCACGGGCTTAATGTCTGCACAATCAATGCTCCTCCAACAAGTGGTTCATTAAAACAGAATGGCAATGTTTTAATTCCACGTATTACAAATGTGTGCCGGCACAAAAACTGACAAGAGAGGAATCAAAGCGCAAAGTGGGATATGGATTCACATTACTGTCACGAGTGAATTAAAGGGAAATATCGGAATCAGAATGACTGTGAATGGTGTAATTGTGTTTTAGTTGCGGGGACGAGGACAACATGAAATGAAACGAGGATTTATGACAGACAGAGGTAGAGCTGAAATGATTAGACAATGAATAGATCAACAGAACATAAAGCTATTTTGATAAACTGTTATCGATTCAGTCAATTTTTAAGCAAACATGCACATTCACTGGTTCTACAGCTTCTCTAATCTGTAGGAGCAATTAATTATCAATTGATTGAGTAAATAATCGGCAGATCAATTCATAATGAAAATAATTATTTGCAGAAGACAATTCATAATAATAATCTGAATGTTGAAATGTGGGATGCTCCAAGTAAAAACATTATTATTCATTATTATGTATCTACTAACATGCTTGTCAATGTAACTGCTTCTTAATATGCCCTTCAATATACTTTCTTCTCACTAGCAAAATAGCTGAAAACTGGATTTCTTAATAATGATACAGTTTTGGGCCTAAAGTGACACAACGTATCCTCATACAACAGGTTCAGATGTTATCTTACGAAACGTTATCACGTGTCAACTTCCGCTCATTGCATGCATACAGTCTTTTCAAAATAAACTTCACTGGAAACAACTTGGTTAGGTTTAGGCATCAAAACTTCTTATTTGGGTCTAGGAAAAGATCGTGGTTTGGGTTAAAATTCCACTAGAAGTGACGTAATTTAAGTACGGAAGTTACGTGACAAATAAATCAGACCGGTTTCCTGGGTGAAAGTCTGGTGTTTTTGGAACAACCCATCCACCCCGTCCACCTCCCTTTGCGTTGTTTATCGCTACTTATACTTCCTGATTCACGATTATGTTGATTACATATGAACATATTGATTTCGTGGGATATATCCGAATTACAGTGTATTACTTTTCATAGGTATAGTTACAAACAGTGTATGAGAACAGCCTGAGTGACGTCAGCAGCCACTGCAGTACTGTCCCTAACACAGACACCAGGTCAGACTTTTAAAATAATTGATGCAGGTTTCTCTATTGATGTTCTAAAGTCTTTAAAGCTCCCTGTAATGGATCCGTTTGTCAAAAGTACTTTAAAAACACATCTGACTTGCCATCAGCTTCCATCAGCAGTCGCCAACGTGTCATGACGGCCTGGCGTTTTACTGCCAATGAACTGCTCCGACACGGTACCTGCTTTATTCAACGTCCCATCATTAATCTATGCGAGCATCAGCATCCAGCAGGACAACAGAGACGATGGTGCATCGGCTAGCCACATCCTGTCCCGTTTGTCCATCGCTCACATGGCCTCGGCCCCAATCATTCAGCCTCATATCTATAATTCATGAAGGTCCTCTGGCTGTGCTCTCACACCGCTGCCAGCCCCTATAGAAGAGTGCAGCGAAGCTGTTTGGTGCCAAAATCTCGTCATGATCAGAATCGCAATGGCTTCGTCCGGTCTTCATCCATCACAGGGGCGAGGCCCAAATATTATTAAAACTTTGAACCTCCTGCTCCCATAAATTAGGAGCAAATCGCCGGCGATGCCACTGCACGGGGAGAATGTATGGGCGGCTGTAGCTGGGGAGTAATTACACACCTAAAGAGGAAGCGTGGCTGAGCATTCTGCTATGAAGAGAGTGGACAGCACATACGAAGGAAAACTGACAAAAGATTTGTAGTAGGCTCATTATAGTTCCGGTTGTCTGTATTGATGGGGAGGGGGCTGGTGACTGAAGATTGCCACTTTGACTTCTTTGGCTGTCTGGGAAAAACTGGGTGGGTAGAGGTGAGTGAGTGATGTACTGTTGAAATGCCCTCAGGCGAGGCACTATACCCCCGCTAGGAGACAGAAGACAGTAGAGAACTTGGAGTTAGTAATATTCAGAGCTGTGCTAAAAACGAGTCAGGAAACTTCCTGAGTAAAAGTTTAAAAAGATTTTAAAAAAATCGATATTATTCATTCACTGGGTCAGACCAACCTGGATGGGGAACCATTAACCGGACGGAGAGACCAAACATCTGTTGTTAAATGCAAGCAGGCTGCAGTGTGACATGTTTGCAGTCTTGTCCTCTTCAGATGTTTGGCCTACAGTGATCCACTTCAAACACTTGGCTCGTGTTGCTCTCTCTCTCTCTCCTGCTCACTCATTTCTATCTCTCTCAGTCTCAGCTGAGCCGCAAGGCCTGATACCCTCTTCTCCTTGACTCCTTCATTCCTCTCTCCAGTATCTTTAAGCTGTTTTACTTCTCTCTCTCTCTGCTCTCTGCTTCTGTTCTCTTCCCTGTCCTCTGTGGGTTTAACTCTCTGTCCTCTTTCAGTCACTGTCACTCCTCTCCCCTTGCTGTGTGCTTCCTCTATGTATTAGCATCGTTGGGGCTTGCGTGCTTGGAGATGATGAGATTTGATCCCACATGCTGGATGATCCTCACCTGATATCCCACGCCAGGCAGATTCTTAAGCAGGTTAACTTCTACGTCTTAAGAGGAAAGGACACACTGCTTCATTTTTCTCCCCTTGAATTCAGCGCGACAGGCTAATCTGGCATTAAAGTTGAGCAATGCGTCCATCAAACTAAGTGCCAAGTGACAGCATGCTACTCTGCAGGGTTCATGCTGTGTTGCTGCACTGAATGTAACTATAGCAGTGTGATTAGAGCTGCAAAGATTAATCGATTAGTTAATTATTAAAATAATCGGCAACTATTTTGCTAATTGATTAATCGGTTTGAGTAATTGTTTAAGAAAAAAAAGGTCTCAATTCTCTGATTCCAGCTTCTTAAATGTGAATATTTTCTGGTTTCTCTACATCTCTATGACAGTAAACTGAATATCTTTGGGGGGTTGTGGGCAAAGCAAGACATTTGAGGACGTCATTTTGGGCTTTGGGAAACACTGATCGCCATTTTTCACCATTTGCTGACATTTTATAGACCAACAAAATGAATCGATTAATCAAGAAAATAATCGACAATGAAAAGAATCGTTAGTTGCAGTCCTAAATGTGATTAGGTGGGAGTGGTCTTCAATAAATTGCAAAGGTGGTCAGAGTACTGCATCAGATCGCTGATAAAAGGGACCTCTGGGAACCAGCAGTAGGTGCAGGGTGGTGGAAGCACAGGCAGTGATAATTGATGGGACATCTGCTGAACTGCAGGTGTCCGTTACTTCACTCCTCTCATGAGAGTTAACAGATGACTTCACCCAGTGACGCAATGCTGTTTATAGCAACAGTGCAGAGCAAGAACAGTATATAAAATGTGTGTAAAATGTATTAAATATATAACATTACTCCAGAGGGAACATTAGAATCAAACTCTGGTACTAAGTACATTTTGCAGCAGTTGGGATATAGCCCATTGTGTGTTACAATGTGTTACAGTAAATACTGCAGGGTCTGAAATGAACTGTTTTCCCTGTCTGCCACTGTGGCAGGCAAGTATTTTTTTTTAATCTGCCACTCATAAATTGTATCTTCATCAAACAACTGTATTTAAGTTTCTCGCCAAAAACAAAATTTTACAAGATTACATTTAATAATCATGATAATGTTATAATTTACTCTCAGCCCAACAGCTTTAGCATTACCTTCAGCTCATGTTTACTGACTAGAGCTTGAATGCATCATAATGTAACTCTGGAACCTCTGTTAATGTTAGTAGCTCCGTTATTTAGCCAAGCAGCACTGTGCTGCCCACCAGCTGGTAATAGCTAACATTATCTAGCTCTCCTCCTGTTGATTCCAACATGAATTTGTTGTTCACAATGTAGGGAAAAAATAGGATACGTCCCCTCAGGTTTATTAGCGCCACGCTGTTGAGTGTTCTTTCCGCCATGGCTCCTGTCCCAAACAAACTGAAACAGGATACAGCATGTGTGTGGCGTTACATTGTTGTGCATGCAAAACTGTCGAAAGCATCGATAAGAGGAATAGATGAGTCATGGAGGCATGCGATTCCAAGGAATCGGACAACAAGGAACCGGTTCTCAACGGAAACTGATTCTTGATTCCCCAAGTGTGACAGCCTGATGATTTTACCCACCACTACCAACAATTTACCAACAATTGGCAGGATTTCAGTCCCTGAAACACTGACAGAACATTATCTACAAAGTACGGCATACTACTGTATATATACAAGACTCAGCTTAAAAACTATAAATATACATCTAGCTTGGGCTGCAGTTATTTTCATGCTTGATTAATAATTTGGTCTTTACATTGTCAAAAATAATAATCTTAATTACCAGAAACCAAAATGATATCTTGAAATCCAGCCAACAGCCGCCCAAAAAAGCTCCCAAAATTATAATTTGAAAATGATGTGCAGCAGCAACAACCATGAAACTATAACCAACATTTTTTTATTTTCACTTGATTAATTGTTTTCCAACAATCATCTCAATTGCTTGATCAACTACTGGTTTTGGCGCTGAATTAACAGCTCTGGATATCGGGAATTCACACCACATCAAACGCCGCTCGGTGCCTTATGATGGTTGACAGATTTGACATAACATCATGACATGTGCTCATGAACAGACTCACATCTCGTGCCCAGACAAACAGCCCTAATGCCCTCATCATGACTTCAGAGGAAAGGCATGAGCCGTCGTTACTATGTGAACGAACCTCCTCAACACAGCTACGTTTGCCCACAGATGAAGAAGAAGACATTATTTTTTTGCAAATACAGCTGGCAGGCAACTTAAAAGGGCCATTAGACTGCTCTTGTAATTGTTGAAAGATAAGAGAACAGAGAACGGGGGGAGAGGGAGGAAATGCAACCAGGACAGAGACAGGAGAGTGAGGGGAGGGGTGGTGGAGCATTCTTCAAAGCGATATCAATTTTGCAATTAATTCAATTTGAATTGATTTTCCTCCCTCGAACATTAAAAAACAGATGCTAAAATGCTTTTCTTTACAGTGAATCCAAGTATAAAGTAGCAGAAAAAGATACAGAGTGGGAGAGAAAGATATAGAGAGAAGGAAAGAGAGACAGAGAAAGGGAGAGCATGGGGTTCAGCACCTCTTTGATTGCTATCTTGGGGCTATAGTGAGCAATTACTGGATGGAACCTTTAAAGAAGCTGATTACAGCCAGTCACAGACTGTGGCGGAGCAGAAACACAGACCTGGTCCCAGGTACCACCCAGCTGACCATCTTAGCACCGCATCACATCTGACAATGTGGTACCTTTTAGCAGGACACTCCACCCACAAATGCCTAAGAGCTGCTCAGTGGCAAAAAATGTCCACATCTGGACTGATGCCGACACAGGTAGGTCCCTTCAGTACCTTACAGGACAGTCTCTTAACACCACCAGACCACACGCTCCAGTTTCAGCTGCTGCCTGGAAGTCACGGGGGGGCGGACGGTGAGGTAAGGTGTTGGAGAGAGGGATGGTGAGAGCAGGAAAGAGCAGGGGAAGGGGCAGATCATTTGTTTCCAGTTTTCTCACAGCTCCGGGCCTGGCGCTCCTACTTCTGTTGATTTACGGCCCTTCTCAACACGACCACATCTGAGAGAGGAATAATTAGAAGGCTCTAAAACTGCGCAGTTTAGGGCCGTTGTAATGAAATTTGTTGGCCTGCAGTCGTGTTTTTGGGGT
>CAKALG010005797.1:7878-19441 GCA_916700815.1 Helicolenus hilgendorfi
TTCTTTTATTATGCACAACTTCAATTAGCAGCCTTTCTGCTTTGACCTATCACTGCCCTCCCCTGCAATACTGTAACACTGGAACTCTGCAAGCTAGTATGTCTCAATGAGCAAAAACTTGATGCAGATTAATGTGTGGGAGAATGATTCACTTCATATCATTGAGGGGATTTAAGAATGAATGAGAATGACTGTAAATTAACACTTCAGAACATATACATGCATCGGGAGAGGGGGAGCCATTGAATGCTGTTCAATTTGGACTCTGGGATCTTTCTATGAAGCTGACGGTTTCTCCTCCAAATAAATTAAATGTAACAAAGAGCTTGATTCCTCATTTCAAGACAGTTATTTCTCACATTATTGTGGAAGCTGTAAATTGGTGCACAGATTTCTCTGAGGACCTTTAGGTGAAGAGAGCGCTCATGAATGTGCTGCCGGTAAGTTGGAAATTGTTGCCCTCAAGGCATCGCTGCCTTTATTCTTGTAATCTTGCAGACTGGTGGAGAGACAACAAAGCAAATAAAAAAAAAAACGCCTCTTGACGATTGTCCACGGGCGCTGCTGTTAAAATGTTTCCAGTAAAGTAAGGTTTTTACGGGTGTTTCTGATCGCCAGGTAGTCATGGCAGGTAGTATCTGACACTCGCGCTAAAATTGGGAGAAACCTGCAAATTTGATGACTATGTTTGAACTTACTCTACCGTGGAGGTCAAACCGCATTAGAAAATGCAATATGTAAGAGGATTTAATCGATTCCGTTTATGCAGCAGCCAGGATTATTACAGTTAAAGGGGAGCAAATGGGCATTTTTAAAACATTGATATTATTCTGGAGGCTATATAACATGATGGAAAAAATACTGCAACTTGCTCATGCATGAGCATATTCCGAGGGCACGCCGGGAAACCACAAGGTGGCAGCGTCATCACGACTATATTAATAAAGAAATATTCAAATTGGAATGTGTCTACAACTCTCATACTGCCATGCTTGATGACCGAACAACGCCCCTTAGCTGTGATATAATCACAACATACCGCAACCTGTCGTAAGCTATTGCTTAAATAATTCATTAATTATGATGGAGTTTATAACAAAAGCCCCTGCAATACTAATACATCCATTTCAATTCAAGGTTTCTACAATTTCACTCATGTGTTTCCCGAGAATCATGGTGCTCAAGAGTTTGGCTGGTTTTGAAGTTCAAAAATGGGGCGTAGGCCATAATACTTTGAAACCCATTTTGGTAAAAGGGCAAATGATGCCTTCCATATCATTTTATTGCAGTCATCTTTCCTTTTATTGGTATGTTTACTCCGAGGGAAATGCTCTCTATGCTCTCCCCCACTATAAATAATTCATTAAGGAGTCAGGGATAACAAGGGTATAAAGAAAAATATATGTATTGCTAGTGATCTGGGAGGCAAGCCAAAGGATATGTCAGACACTATTATGGGGAAAGGGGAGAATAATTCCCCCCATGTACTGCTTTGGCCCCACTTGTCCCTTTGGCTCTGTTCTCGGCTCGTCTAGCCAGTGTGGATGGGTACATTAAGACACACAGGTGGACTGATAGGGGTTGAAAGTGACCCTCTGCTCTCAACACTGGCGCAGAGCTGCAGAGCATCAGGCTAAGCCACTTTGACTCACCCGGCTCTCTTAATTGCCAAGTGAACCTGGCTGCAGCTTTGAGCTGCCTGACTTACTGGTCCCCTGAGAGTGTATTACGAGTGCTCTGTCCAACTAATCGCCTCCTTTGTCCCCTATCATCCCCACACAGTTTGTCCACACATAGTGACAGGCCAGTCATGATGATACTAGCCCCGTCACCTCTTTCTCCTGCTCCCCAAGTCCCCAATCACCATCTTATTTTCCTCCATGCAACATTGCATTCAGATATAGCAGAGTGCAACTGATGAAAGGAAATTGTATTTTTCTCTTTTCTAAAGCAATAAAAACATTCAGCATGGATTTCTTTTGCAAACTAACAAATAAATGAGCACTACACGCTAAAACACGCTGGCAGTTTTTGCACCTCCCCCTCTGTAAAAGCTAACATCAACATTCAAGGACACTGACTGGGTAATTTGATTTATAAAGACTGCAGTTGGTCAAAGTGCACTTGTAAAATATAAAGAGGTTTCTCACTAAAAGGTACAAATTATCATTTTTTTTTGTAAATTTAAACAACCCACGGAAAAGAGATACACAGCACTGAATGCTCAGAGGCATCCGTTAGAAAGCAGAGAATGTGACAAATTAGAGCAAATGGCGATAGCTTCATGTTGTAAGAGCCGAAATGTCTCATCATAAATATTTTAATGTCATCCCTTGATCCAGATCAAAATGTATGACGTTGGAAGTACATGTTCACCGGTAAAATACCGTCCTTTATTTAAAAAGACATCTATCATAAAATTGTCTTTGGAACTTCCCAAGTATTATGGTAATACTCGGTATCAAGCTCCGACTGTGACAGTATAATTTAGAGGAAAAAATATATATAAATGTAAATTATTTTATGTGAGTCACTCAAGGCAAAAAGCTATCCTGCAAGAGCTAAAATCCAAACAAGACTAGGGGCAACTTTTTTGAAGTTATGATAAAACTATTTATTAATATTTTACGGCACGTTAGGCTGACTTTGTGAACTGGCAGGCTGAGCTTTTACACCCACAGCAAGGAGGGGTAGAAAATGTGCATCCACAGAATATAGCTCTATCACATTCTCTATAAAGTCAGTGTCTTTTTCATTGTCAAGAGGACATCGATTTCAGGGCTCCAGACTAACTTTTCCACTGGTAGTACTGGTGCTACCAAATTTCCCAGTTGATCGCACCAGCACATGATTTGGTCGCACCCTTTTTTTGGTAAACATTATTTAAAAATACAAACGAACTTACTAAACTAAGCAGCCTAACAACGGTCTGGTCTTAGAGTTTACCTTATTATACTTATAATACCAACCCTAACGAGCTCTTCCCAGTGATGGCCTACAAGAACATTGCTTTGTTTACAAGTCTTCTATATGAATAACCAGCTGGTGATGAGGCTTTTTTTTTAGCATATTATCTATGTAGTCATTACTTGCCTATTTAAGACGCCTTTTACAGGGTTCTTGTTTAAAGATCAGTCAGCTGGAAACATTAAAAAGTCATCTGAAGACCGTGTTTTCAACCAACTCACAGCAAACGTAACAAAAGACCCGTTCCACCCTGGACACCATCTGTTTGACCCTCTGGCAGACGCTTCAGGTCCATCAAATCACGGACAAACAGACTAAAAAACAGTTTCTACCCTGGAGCCATACGTGAACTGAACACTGTCAAACACTGACACCGACTGTCTGTCAACAATAATATCAGCACTACAATACTTGCAGTTAAAGCTACTTTGTACGTGTCTTTACAGATTACATTTTTACATTTCAAATACACCCTGTCTATGTGTATATGGAACTACAGATGTTTACATTCAAACTGCACCTTAGTTTATTCCTTTGTACATATTTACTCCTGTATTTATTTATTACTTGTATATAGAGCCAATGCAACTCAGCAACGTGCAATATCTTACTGTTTTTATAGGTCAAGAGTATGCATATGTTCTATTTATAATATATCTTTCTTTACTCTTCTTTATTTGTATAACTGTTTAACAGTGAATATGTGTGTGCACGATCAGGATTGCTATTTAATTTCGTTGTGCAATAACAATAAAGGAGTCCTATTCTATTCTAATCTAATGTTAGCTTAATTAGTTAGCTAGCTAGGTACAGCTGATCAAATCTGCCACCAGACAGTTCTTTCAGCTGCCAAAATCTATCTCCGCCAGCTAGAAATTAGAAACCTCTTTTGTCCTACTCTGTCTGACAGCAAGAACCAACTGTTTCAAGTTTTACTTATAATTTTGGGTGGTTAATTTGCCACCATTATCACCGTATAACTTGCAAGAATGTAAAGACTGACATGCGTAGCAACAGTAACTAAGGGGGTGGGGCTTAGTTGTTTTTTATCATGGAGAATATTGTACAAGGCTGTAAATTGGCACTGTTTATAATTTTAATCACTAGAGCCACTGCATTGGGATTATACGGTATAGCTCTATTATGGTCTCATCTTTTCCTGTGCATTATTCATGAACAGCTTTTTTAAAACAACTCCCTCACAAACCTTTTTTTACATAAACAAGTGACTAGATTTGAAGGCTGAATATTTAAATCTGTGAATCATATCCAGTGTGTAATTTCAAAGGCAAAACCAGAGACTGCACTTACCGAAGTAAAAACAAGTTAAAGTTGCAGTTTGACAGTTTGAGTGGAGCCCAGTCAGTTCTTCCTGTATTGTCTCGGTGAGCATGACAATTTGTCTGACTTACTGTAGAACGACAAGCTTTAAGGCCTTGACACACCAGGCTGACAGCTGTCCGCTGGACAGTTTGGGCCGTCGGTGTGCGTCCGGCGGACTAGTATTTTCGGTTTGTTCCGCACCGTTGGCTGTAGTCTGCCCGTGTCAAAGTTTCTTCGAACGAGCTAGTCGGTGAGAGAAATTACTCTGATTGGCTGCTCAGCTTGAATAAATCAGTGCACAAGAAGAGAAACGGAAGTGAGGAAAGCAAGCAAACAAGTAAAGTCAAGAGGAAAAACACAGGAGGCCCTTCTCATTTTTCATCTTCATCACATCTGATCATTCCAATACACGGATATTTTCACAACGACACGGTCATCTGGAATGAAGCTAAGTGGTGAGTGAGAGTGGTGTGTAAATGGTCGGCAAGCGCCACTTCGTTTCATGTACGTATTATAACAACGGCTTATTTATCCACTGTCCTCGGTCTTCCGGTTTCCCTTTTTGAATGACAAGTACAGACTACTGCCTGCTGTTGGTGTGGAGAGTTATTTAATCTCACGCAGGCATAGAACGTACGTGCTAACTGGCCGTCGGCTGTAGTCTTTGTGTTCAAGTGCAATTTTTTGGCCAAGACAAAGGCGACGTGAGGCGACGCAACAGGCGGCCTTTGTTGCTGCTAGTTCTCGGGTTGGTGTGTCTGGGCTTTTAGAGCTCTAAATTAACATCAGCAAATGAACAACAGCGCATTTCACATAATTTTACGCCGTATAGCATGATACATAAAATTCAACCAGATGAGATCTAGAGCAAAAGACTAAAGTAGTGAATAAATAAAGTGTTTTGTCTATTGCAGTTGAAAACATAACTCAAGTGCTTCACTGGAATCAGACCATGACCTGCTGCAAGCCGCTGATCCACACAGATGATGTAAAGATGGAAAACAGATAATTTGCATGGATGGTTAGAAGATTACAGATAGCAGATGCAGTGTATAGATGGATATTACTCCGTGCAAATGACCTTAGCTGTGGCTTCATTGAAGAACATCTGCCCTTTTGCATGAGCTATGAATCGGTATTTGGGACATGACCTTTAAAAACAATGAGATATTTACCCAAAGGAAGGTGTTGGCATATTATCAGTGGTGAAGCGATGAAAATATCTCCATGCAGTATGAGATTGGCTGAAAAGCATTACGAGGAGGATAATGACTGTCTCAATAGCTCTTTAAGTGGTTGAATCCTATAATTATAATGCAAAACCACCATCAAATCTCTGATCTGCCCATATTTGATCCTTTCTATCTCTCAGATATATATTAACACATCATTTATTCAGATATGTTTATTCAAAATGACCCCTCCCCCACTCAGACAAACGCCACAAATACCACATTTACAGTACTGCGTGCAGAAATGTGCAGAAATGTTGCTTTTAATTGAACATGATGTCAATGAAGGACAATGTTGTTAAAGAGGAAATTGGAACGTAATTACTGGCAGCTTTTATAGTACAATACATGGTTGCCTCTTTTCATTCCACTCTTTGTCGAGCTAAGAGCAGTGTTGATAATGTCTGCCAATGCAAAGTGGTCTTTGTGCTTTTGAATGAGGCTGTGCTTAGTATCAACAGTGTTAATGAAGACTCTTTCCTGCACATTGCCACACATCAGTAATACATGGTTATGAGGGATTTGCCTCTCTCATTCCCGCGTGGCTTTCTGTCTGTCTCTTTGTATTTCTTTCTTTTCAGCTTTCCCTCCCTCCCCTCTCTTCCTCCTCGTCTCTCTCCCACTCCATCTTTCTCCTCTTCCCCTTTTGGTCTCCCTCCCTCCGCTAGCATCAAAGAGATGCATAACCTGAAATGAATGCATGTGTTAATCACCATCTCCTAAGAATTAAATGATCTCCAACCACTCTGACAATTCATGTGCAAAAGAGAGCTCTCAGTATTCATAAGCACTGCGCTGAGCATTTACATGGATAACGGTGTCAAAGCATTAAGTAGGAGGTTCAGAGAAAATGGCTCTTGCAGGATATCAAAACCTCTCAGTGTTCTGTGTGAACTGGTCTCCCCCTAAGTCTAGAAATGCATTGTGTAACCTAGATATGCTCATAAAAAATGCAATGTTTATATCAGGGTTTTGAAGTTTATCTTACTTTCTCTTTCCCTTCTCCATCCAATTACTTTGGATGAGTCATTTGCAACAGACATCGACAAACTATTAAATTGATATGCAACATACAGGAGTTATAGAAATATATAGAAAGCATTGTATATTGTACGGAATACAACTAAATTAGGAGCACTACTCCTGATCAGTGCGGTTAATAGACGCAGGAAAAACACCACAAAAACAAACATCCACAGCCGACAACAACAAGGTTCTAAAATAGTAAGTAAAATAAAAACAATACAATGTGATTTTGCACTATAAGAGTATTTATTGCACTAGAATAGGGGTGGGCAATATGACCAAAAACATCTATCACGGCATATGTAATTTTATATCACGGTAATGGTATATATCACGACAAAGTAATTGTTCTGTAAATTCAATTAAGAAATGGTTTGAAACAACTATACCGTATTTCATCATATTTGATTACTTTCTTCTTTTATTTGGAACAAAAAAACAAACTGCCTCACATGAGACAAAACATGAAAGAAATGAAAGACTCTAAACAGCAGAACTAAAATTCTTTCAAAATGGAAGCTTTAATGTTCCTGAGAACAAGGATTTCAATTGTTACAGGTTTTAAGGTTAACAATTGCAAATAAATACCAGCCTGACTTCAGTCAGTGCAATATAAACATCACACAAATTAGTATAGAGCAAATCCTGAAGAAAAAAGTTTTTTTTTTCCTTCAGGATCTGCTCATCTTTCATTTAAAGAAGCTGACAAAATAAAATAAACTACAGCATGCAAATGTCTGGTAATCATGTAACCAGAGTTCTTCGTCATATCGCCCAACCCTACACTACAATAAATGTAATGGAAAAATGACACTACCATTCCTAACAGGCCAGTACAACCACAATGGTAGCTTTATAAAGATGGAAATGATAATGTATATCACAGTAAAATGTTATCAAATCTTTAAACCTGCAATAACAAATTGTTTGCCTCAAGTTGCGAACATAGCAGTGATGTCTACCTAAACTGTTGCCTCCAACATTATCATCCATTTGGAGTCATGTTTCATGCCACTTGATGGATACAAGTCCAAAATTCACTCCGTTTTCAGCTCGGTTTTTGGTCTCAACCAACCCCTGACAAAATGATCTGGCTCATCAGCAGCTAAATGTTTCACTATGTTCACCAGCTACTTGCTAACTTTGACTGTCTGCTGGTTGGTGCTGGGCAGGTAGCAGTAGTCAGATTTCAGAGCTTTTTCCACTAAAAACAACTCTACAAGAGCGATGACATTAAAGGTGCGGGCAAAAAAAAAAAAAACAATGAGCTGGAAGACGCTCATTAAGCTCCTATATAGAGCTGAGAGGAACTGCAAGAGTCGGGTGGTAATTCTCAGTGGGTTCGTCACAGTGGGCAACCTCCCGGTCTGATAAGTGAAGCCAATGCGCTTTCACAGCACATTTTGGTTGCCTGAAAATGTCTTATTCAGCGTTTGGCTGTAATTAGCTCCACCCTCTCGTGTCACTTCAAGTTGCAAAAAACCAAGATGGCAACTCGAAACTTCAAAGGCAGTCCACAAACCAATGGGTGACGTTATGGTGACTACGTCCACTTCTTATACACAGTCTATGGTTCATCACTACGACTGCTTTATGATCTTTATCAGACCATGCCAAGTTATTATCAACTTAATGTTCATTTATAAATAATATGAGCATATTGAGTTCTGCAATTGATCATATCGACTACCATTCAAGAATATGTTCTATTTGCAGTAAAGGATCAGGTACTGAAGAGCCTGCATAGCATACAGTAAGGAGGACATCATCATCGCTTCTTATGTCTTAATGTCCCTGTGATGACATCTTTATGAAAATGATGTTGACAGTCCCAATTTGGACAGTCAGTTCTAAGGACCAGTGGTGTAGAGCAATTGAATCCTTTTTAATGAGCAAACTTCAAAACCAAACTTCCAAGTCCAGTTCCCCAGACCTTTTGATATTCTCAATATTCTCTGTCTTACAGATCACAGGAGATCTGTAAGACAGAGAATCTTCACAGACTGCCATCTTGCTGTGCGCAGAGACGCGGGGATGAGTAGCTAAAGTTCCCGGAGTCATCTCGGTCCTTCTTTCTTTTATGGGCTCAGGAGGAGATTCCCACCACGGGGGTCAACTTGTGATCATAGAGCTATGATACAAAGCTATGAATCGGTAAACACCCATTCTGAAGCAGGTAGTGGATGTTTTCGCCGCTGGGTTCGCATTTTCAGAAAGACACCTATGATTTTGTAGTAGCAGCCGTAGGTAAATGAGAAGGATGAGTTTTTCTGATTTATGTAAATGGCGCTGAGGGAAAAAGCCGATAACTGTGCATAACAGCGAAAATGTTACTTTATGCTTTCAAATACGGCAGTAAGTATTTTGAACCCAAGGGACCCCTACAATAATGTCCGTTTCAGAAGAGCATTCATGAGTAATTGAAAACACTATGTCAATCCATGATATAACATTAAGCCATCCTCTCTACACGGCTGAAGTGGTTTCATTTAGTCAAGGCAGCGATTTCTGCTGTCGATAATTTTGTTTTTTTTAAAAGGAGCAACAGCATCAAGAGAACTCAAGCAAATGCTGTTAAAGCAATCAACAAACACTTCAGAACTGAGTGGAAGCACTGAAGTAGTGTTGGAAGAGAAAAAGGGCTCAAAAAGCTTCAGTAAATGTGCTGGCAGACGCAGAGTTAAAACTATATGACTAGGCAGGTGCATGGAGAGGCTGGGCAACCACACAACCAAAAACAATAACCATATGGTCAGCTACACATATGTCTTTGAGTTCAATATTAATTTAGGTGAGTCCAAATGGCATTACTGTCAAAGATCTTTACTTTTAAATGATGATGATGATATGATCTTTAATACAACTGTCAATGGCGATAAACCATTGGAAAAGTCAATAAATATAAATGTTGAAAATATGAGACTATCAATAATGCTATGGCTCTTAGTTTAGGGGTCCAGAACAGAGGGATTTAGTCATTATTCAATAAATCAAATTACTCAAATGAGACGTTTAAAATGAGCACAAAGGGATACCGTTTGAAATCCATCCATCCACATGAACAAATAGCCTCGATAGTTAAGGTATAAATAAGAGTAACTTCAGTCCATCGGGTAAATCCTCCGTCACTCAGCCACAATTCAATTATCAGAAATCCATAGTGAATTTGAAGGTAATAATGAAGTCTTGATTAAAAGATATTTATTTGACACAGACTTGTGTTTAATAATCCAAAGTTGGCTTCCGAATTATTACTGGCGAAAAAATAAATGAGCATTAAGTATGAGCGTGATGATAGTTGTCAAACAGTGAATCTACAAGGAGAGAGATGATGTGTAGGTGGATGTTAAAGATCACAGTTTCCTGCTAATTAGTGAAGGTGATTTAAGCTGAAAAAATAACAATGCCATACCCAACAAAAGGTGTTAAATAGTTATATATATACACTGTATATATACACTGTATATCAGCCATAATTTAAAGTTCACTTACTATTTACTTTTTAAACAGACATTGCACCCCAAAAAATCTATAAAAACCATACGCATAATTCACTTCTTCACTATCTATGTTCTCTACTGACGCCATCAGTAGCGGCAACCTCTGATCATGTGGATAATTAGGTACGTCATTCATATATATATTAATATATAGATAATAGATTATTTCATATGCATCCAAGTAAAAACAGGATTAAGGATGATTTGACCACTGAATGACAATTCTTTGGTTGATGCAATTTGCTGCTTGTTTTAAGTCTGTTGTCTCTTTTATGTGATTTTTTAAAATCTTTTTATGTTGTCTTTAACTTTTTGCCGTTTTGTTTTTTTAGTCTGATATTTATGTTTTTATGTGGTGCTTGTGTGAAACTTTCACGCTGCCATCTTGCCCAGGACCCCCTTGGAAATGAGATTCAAAATCTCAATGGGATTATCCTGTCTAAATAAAAGTTAAATAAAATAAAATAAACTGAATGTCTGTATTTTTCAAACACTCTTTGTGAAGTCAAAGAATATCACTAAATAGTTCTTTCATCATTATTGCATCATCAGAAGCAGTTGTTTAGCAATATTTGGACATATGTTGTGTACTAGTCCCAAGACAACCGTGTAAAAGACAGATCAGTCTTATTGGAAAATACGGACATTCTTTTAATGTCCGCCCAACAGCAACATTTCTTGGGAATGCAAAAGCTGGCCATAAAAAAGGCTTCCTCAAAAAAAACACAAACACCAATTACATCCACCAGCTGTCTATTCTGATGACATAGGAAGAAACAATTGGGGAGAAGATGCTCGTACAGAGCCAAACCAAAACCCCTTTCTATTAAATGAAAGAATAGGAAAAAAACAAACCACATCAAGCTCTATTCTAGTAGAACTGACAGAGAACAGAAAAACATCCAATTCTGCAACAACAGTCTAGTCAAGTGGATAGCTTCATTTTGATTCAATATTGTGCTACTGGTATAAATGAGATTAATCTACAGAGACGTATTGTGTGGTACTGTATTGCAGCTGCAAAAAGTCTCTCTTTGGTGGTGCATTCAAGGACTCTTCAATTCTCCATAACAGGCTGTTGACAGCCGGAGAGCATTGCACTGATGAGCTATATTGTCAGAACGTCCAACTCAAAAGGCTAAACAACAAAACTGCTGTGAAGAGGATGACATGAATTTATTGGTTTTTTGTATTAAAAGATTTATGTTCAGCAGCTGACTTACAAGTCTCAAATGTCAGGGCATCCTTGAACACATCAACACATTTTCAGAACAGTTTCTGCTCCCTTATCACGAAACTTTGTGCCCATCTAAAGTAGGGATGCAACAATACTGATACTGGACCGGATATTGGGGCGATACTGACTAAAATAGCTGGATCGGGTATCAGTGACAATGGGGCCGATCTATTAAAGGGACTGTTTGTAACTTCTGACAGGCATAATTTCTTGGGTCGTGATCCCATGCGCGCCTGCGTGTGGCTACGCTGTTCAGACCACTCCACTGCCTGCCTGCA
>CAKALG010005800.1:0-28088 GCA_916700815.1 Helicolenus hilgendorfi
TCAATGGGGGGCCGGAGGAAGCCGACCGCATCGCCAGGGAGCACGGTTTCATCAACCACGGCAACGTAAGTCCTTCTTATACATTAGTATGTGTGTGTTTGTCTCTCACATATTTAATAACTACCTATGTCGCTGCATGCGAGACCGTATCCACACACAGCTATGGCTAGTAGGTGAACATCAATGTTACAAAACTGTTGCACATCAAAGCCGAGCATCAGAGAGCCAGACATGACCCCTGCAGGCAATCCTGTTTTTGCAGCAGATTGCAAAAGTGTGGCCCCCTCCACTTCTTGTATTTTAAGTGGGGCAGGCACGACTTCCAAACACACACTGGCAGACAGTTGTGTTTGCAGAGTAGTGTTACGAATAGACAGGAATAACAAGGCTGTTATTGCAGGGTCTCAAGGAAGGTTGTTACATTTAATTATGATGTAGGTAGTTTAGTTTTTATTGCCGCCGCTTTAGCTTCTGTTTTTTGTATTGCCAAGTCATTGTAATTAAATGAGGCGCTGCGTCATCCGGTTTACAGATAGGCGAAAGAACGATAATTGTCAGAGGAGGTGAAGAATAGAGGTGAGAGGGGGGAGGTAGTAGTGACTTATTATTCTCTCAGTGGTGTGTTAAGTCCTAAGCTTTTCCATATTTGTGCTCAGCAGCAGTTTGACAGTGAGTCGCTGTTTTGGTCCCCTCTTCCCCCTGTTGCTCCACTTGAGACTTTACCTCATTTGCATGCGTCTTTGTGAAGCAGCCGGAGCACTAAACACGCCAGTGAACAGCCTTCTGGATTACTTCTTAGGAATATGCGTAGGTGGTTCTGCATATTCCTACCCCACCTCAAATAAAGAGGATTTTCTAAAAGAGAGGTTTGCGAAATTAATTCAGGCTTAGCTTTGCTTTCTTTATTTTAAATCGAAGATGGAGCTTTGTCTGGAGTGCAAAGCCAGATGTTTTTTAGCCTCCCTGTTATCATAGAGAACAGTTGTCGCACGGGTTTACAGCAATCTGGACAAGATTAGACGTGTGTGGTTATTAAATGCTCTTCATCGTCCACCGCATTATATTAAATTATATCCACGTGACTCAACATTGAGCTCGTCTGAGGGACTCTGCGTGGATCTGAAGTTCATTTAGTATTGATCTGGATAGTTGCAGTTGTTCCAACGGTGGAAAACGTATTGTACTGCGCAGAGAAAGAAAGAGTGTACACTATAGGCGAGATGGCCTCCCAACAGACTTTTACACTTAATTGCTTCTGTGAATTCTAGATAGAGAATCAATCTCAAGTCTTAGTGAATTGGGTAAAATGAAATGTTAAATATTCGGCTCACAGAGCACAAATACATATTCTAGACAATCACCCAGGGACACAACGCTGCGGAGCAAAAAGTCTCTCTTCCTCCGAATGAGGCAATTCTTCTTTCTTTCATATTCCCCCTTATGTGATCACTTTCCCATAAAACTTTTATGGCTTTATTTCTCCTGTTTATCTCTCCTTCCCTCGTTTCACCCAAACCACAACGACACTTCCAGCCTCTGTTCTGTCCTTTAAACCACTAGATTAACGTGGAGATGTATAGTTTTATTTTGAGTCAAAGGAGCAGAGCCAGAAGCAGCCTCAGGAACGAGTCTTCTTAGACGGCTGTCACTGAATCACTGATGCCATATGGCAGCTTGTCATTTTAGTGCTGACATTAAGCCGCTCAGGTCCCCGAGTAGCAGCCCCAAAGAGGGTCCTAAAAAAGACCTTTC
This sequence comes from Helicolenus hilgendorfi, assembly GCA_916700815.1. Classification (NCBI taxonomy): domain Eukaryota; kingdom Metazoa; phylum Chordata; class Actinopteri; order Perciformes; family Sebastidae; genus Helicolenus; species Helicolenus hilgendorfi. The sequence goes on from CAKALG010005800.1 coordinate 1,753, forward strand.
TCACCTCATCCCAGCCAACCAACACTGCAGTACCTTTCTGTGGTTCTGGGTGCAAGACACCACAGCCCACAAGATGTCTGTCTGTCTTTACAGATGTGCTTTTCTTTGCTGAAGAAATGCTATAGTGGAGCTTCTTTTTTTGCAGTTTTGATGTGAGAGGCAGCTATTCCAACAGTGGATGTAGATGTCTGCAAGTTTAGAGAGGGTGAAGATGGATAATAGGAAAAAGAAGAAGTAGGAAAGAGGGTAGAAAAGAATTGAGATAATTGACAATTTCATTGGAATAATAAGAAGAGTGAGACGTGGTGATAGGATGGCTGTGAGTGCGGTAGTGTGGGAGACAATAGCAAAGGGCTAAGAGTGTTTGGTATTAAGAGCCAAAAAGCATGAGCGCAAGATGACTGGGAGGGTGAAATTTAGTATTATCCACTGTCTGGAATTAGATTTAATGTGAGTACATCTTCAGTCATTGTTTCACAGAGGCGCCCAAATAAGTTTTATTTTAGTCTCCAGTCCCTGAGTGGGTGCTATGGGAGAAGGATGATCTACAGGCCATGTGCAGTGACAGCGCAGTGTGGGTTATGTGAGGGTACGGGTTAAGCGAGGCTCTGTATGGCTGGGGGCCTATAGGGGAGACGGGCTTAGTCATTTTTCCATCATCCTTTGGTGTTTTCTTTCTACAGAGCACTTGAAGTGACTAAGGATGCTGATGTATAATCAGGAGGTAATGGAATTTTTATCACTAATGTGATTACGGGATCATCACGCAACTGATTGTTTGTTCGCTGCAGTGCTCAGAAACGCCTTATTGTCTGGGCGCGTCTTTGTACATTTTGCAGATTTGCTCATTATGCTTCTGCTTAATTTTATTTGAGTGGGTGTGAGGGGGAAGAGAGCGCACTTGTGTTGTGTCTGAGTGTGCGTGTGCACCTGTGTTCAACAGTTTAAGTGTAAATGTCCTCAAGACTTCCCAGTGTGCATCTGCATTCTACAAGTTGTCGCGGGGGGTTGTTTGTATCCCTTTCTTTGTAATCTGTTCAATAGTATGTGGTTGTTTTTTCTCCAATAATGCTTTTGTGTTTGCGTGGGAGTTCCACACCGGGGTTTAGAGCTAAATGTCACGTTGTGTTCTCGGTGAGCGGAGTCAGAATCATTGTTTTTATGAGGATGGGCAGGCTCTGTGGGCGTTGACAGACTGAATCACCTCGCTCTGCGGAGTAGACGTCTAATGCCAGAGCCTCTCTCTGTGTCTCTCTCTACATCTCTCCATCTTTCTATTTATAGCTAACTCACTCCAAAGTGGCTATAGTGTGACTCTAACCTGAAATAAACAATACACAGGTTATACAACTTCCCACCATCTACTCCAGCGGTCGTGGCCCTCTTCAAAAGCTGCAGGAAAACATTCCGCCGGCTCTTGCGTTGCAGGGGTAACAGGTAGTTTCCAGCTGGTTGGCAAATGTTTGATTGCAGTCGCCCCATGTCGGCTGATTGTGCTATAATATTCCTCCAAAATTCAATATTCTTGCTGCAATTTTCAGACCACTGTTTTCCAATTTCATACCATCACAGCCCCAACACACACAGACCCGCTCTGGGCGAGGTAGAATGTAATGTGCTCCAAGGCCATTGTGCATCGCTCTGCACATGATACTCTGCCAACTGTGTGATGCACCAGCCTACTAGCCAATTCTCTCTCACTCTCTCGCTCTCTTTGTCATTTCAATTCAATTCAAATGAGGTGTATTGGCATGAAATGTAACAAAATAAATACATGAAATGTATCTCTCTCTCTCTCTCTCTCTCTCTCTCTCTCTCTCTCTCTCTCTCTCTCTCTGCTCTACTTATGTGGCTGCGTGAGCTGGTCACAGCAAGTCAGGATTGAGTTCATGTTTTATTGCTTAAGAAATGGCGCTGATGCTTTTAAGAATGCATAAGGGCAGTTTGCTGTGAGGAGAGTTTGATTTATTTTAGATTTGAGTTTGAAAGCGAGCTCCATCAGGACAGGCTGATTGGCTCAGAGAGTGTCATTTGCTTTTATCTTGCTTTCATTTAGCTTGTGTGCAATTGGGAGGCATGCGTGTGGCAGTTCATTTGTTTGGCGTGCCGACGCTTTTGTCCTCATTTTAAGGTAATAGTTTATTAAAAGGAACATCAAAAGTGTCTCTCTCTCTCTCTCTCTCTCTCTCTCTCTCTGCTCCGTCTCTGCCTGTTGTTGTCTCCTCTGAGATGTTCATATCCTCACACTTTGCCACTCTAGTTTCACTCATAAACCCGTACTACACTGTTCTGCAGCAATGCCCACACCTGCAGTATTTGCTGTCTTGTATTTCCCCCAGGACCTTGAAGGGAAAATAAGGAGTGCCTCTCTGAATACAAGCTGTGAAGTCTCGCCGTCGGCTCTAACGAATCGCAATAGAAAGAGTCTCCAGAGGCGATAATATAATATAATGGTACCAGGAGAATATTCTAAGAAAGCGTAAGATGCTTTCTCAGTTTTGTTTTTTTTGGCCCACTAATGTCCCAAGTCATTTTCGCAATGATTTGTTTTCCTTTTTTCCTTTTTTTGTTCTTTATTTGTTTTTCACTGCAATAAATATTCACTTTGGAGGAGTGAAATGTCTTTTTAGATCATGCAGAAGTGATTAATCTCACATTGTCTGATCCCCCATGTAAACAAGCACTCATATTACAATTTTAATTTATTTGCCAAGCATGGAGTTCAAGCCTGGATAAACAAATCTTTAGCATCCATTCACATATATGTATTAGATAACTTATTTATATTATTGTAGTCGCCAAAGTAACCAAATCAACAAAATTGTGAAAAAGATCTTGGATGAGGCAGAACAAAGATGAGTGATATTCATGTAACAGGAGCTTGGTTGACATATAGTATGGTGTCATAATTGCGACCTAGCGTTATGGCACGTACAACTGAAATATAACACTTTGCTTAATGGGTTTATAAATGTTGACTGGGAAACTACTGGACGTGGGAAGTGTTTGTTCCCTGCTTAAAGTCCCAGTGTGACGGAAGTTACAGCGTCTTTAGCTCCGGTACTCTGACGTATTTTCCTCAATGAAACAGAATATATAAGCGGTGAACAGTCACAAGAGGGATTAAATCAAATCCTTTGCATTTGATTGGACCGCTAAAAGTGGGCGGGTTTAGAATCTAGCGCGATAAAGGAGCTACTGAGGACGGCCTTTGTCGCTAAATGAAATTGGTTTGTACAAGCTTATGTAAGCACATTTCATATTGTGTTTTACAGAAAGAAAAGATGACTGGATTTTGATATAAAAATACAAAGAAATTGATTTTATTTAAAAAAAAAAAAATAATAAAAATGCATACATTAAATAAATGCACAATATAAGCGTAGATGTGATCTAGAAGGGTTACAAAGGTATTTTTAATTTAATCTCGCGTGTTTAATCTTAGTGTGTTTACACTTTCAGCTTGTTGGGAAATATCCTGTTAGTGCGTTCATCAATATTAATTCAAAATATTAATATTCATACAGATTGATTGACAAACATTGCCTAAGTTAATTTATGCTCTCACAGCACCATTTCCTCCCAAACATCATTAAGCTGCACGACATGATCCAAAGCCCCACAAATTTCAAGATGAGGCCCCTAGAGATCATGAAATGTTCAGTCATTTCTCACCAATACGCGATCCATTTAATAGATGCTAATCCAACACTACATTCAGCACAACTGAATTTGAATGTGAATTTCTGAATACTTTGTGGAAATGAAATGGTGTTGAATTTTGAATTGTCATTTTCATCAGAACTTGTATTTTGTCATTTCAGTCTTATTCAGTGTGTTGAAAGACAGCTGGGCTGCGCAGCCTTGTCGGTAAATCAATAGTGGGGAAAAAAAGCATACAATATAGATATCTGTATCCCATGTGAATTCTGAAGAGAAGTTCTGTTTTCTGTAATAGCCTGATTATTTTTGCAAGCCACAGCTTTTTCTTGACACCCAGACGCCGCCTCAGTCTGAACGGACCAGAGGTTGTAAATCTGTCCTACATAGGGGTAGTTAAAAATGTTTAGTTTCCTTATGGCACAAAAAATGGAAAGAAATTAATCAAACTTGTCTTGAGGCTAAGGAATGTAAATAGTGCATCATTTATAACAATAAAATACATCTATCTTCAAAAAAACAAGTACAAATATATGAATTTTACAGTCAGTTTACCTTGCACGGGAGCTGGATTTTCGCAATGTCACAAGAGAATCGCAGCATCACATATCACACAAAAATCCATCTTGTCAGGCTTCAAGTAATGTGTTTGTGTCTGGCAAGCCAGACAACGGACCAATCAGCATCCAGCATCTCCGTTAGTTGAGATGTTGCAGTATAAGTTACATCAGAACTTGATTTTCTTCATTGAAAGAAGAGCAAAGAACGGCACTGAAGGTCTTTTCTCAATGGAAAAGATGTTTTCGCTCTTCTCCCCGTTTGATTGACAGAAAGTTTATCCAATCACCTGCCCAGTATTTTTTTAACAACAGTTTCCAATGACGGCTTCTCAGATGTTTCTGTTTAACAAACCATTTGGCGGGTCAGGTTACCAGCCAATAGACATTTTACTATGTCTTCAGAGCTCCATAAAATACGCCACAAATATATTGTTTGCATTTACTTTCTAGTAAGTCAAAGTCATGTTACACTTACTTGCATAAATCAGTCTTGTGGCTGCTTTGCATCATCCTTCATATCACCTTTTTTCGAGAGATATAATACTTTTTAATCTAGTTTTAACATGCAGACATTAACATAGAAATAATACTTCTCTGGAAAGAATTGGTTCACAATTCATTGACATTATACTTTTTTTAAATTTCAAATGAGAAACCAAGTAACTTGTGTTAACACGCCTGTTGTAAATTAATTTCTTTAACCTTACATTCCTCCTTGGTTGCTGTATCGGGTAGCTACATGCCCTTTTCTCTCCCTAACTCTCTAACTCTATATCTGTGTGTGTGTGCGTGCGTGCGTGCGTGCGTGCGTATTTGTTTCTGTGGTGGTGAGTTATCTTAGGGTGTTGTGCAACCTTCTGCTTCTGCTTACAGCCTCACAGCCACACTGTAAAGCATTTGTGCCTGTGTGCCCGCTGGCACACCAATCTACAGCCTGCTCTGGCGTTAGGTTGCCATGGAGAAAATTGCCAGCATATTATTTGCAGTAGATTGACTCCAGCGTCGTGAGAGGGGGGTCATTTTTGTTGGCAGTATACGTTAACACACAAGTTCTGGAGGCCACTTGGCATTTAAGAAAGTAGCCCACTTCCTATTGGTATTTGTACTTAATTATGAAATTTAAATGAGACTCTAATGGCCGAAGGCTCCTTTGTGTGTGTGTGTGCTTGTCTCCCTGTTTATTTTTACCCTTCTCTCTTAAATATGTAGTATATTATATATCTGCATCATCCTCTCACTACCACAATATCCTCTAAAATCCACTGGGAAATGTTGCTTTGCCATCTACCCATCTCCCTTTGTACCTCTGCCATTTCCCCCCTTCTATCCTCTTTAATCTCTTCCTCTTGAAACTTCCAATATTTGCAGGTTGTTTGCAGGTCTCGTCTCCAGTCAGTCTCCTTTCTTCTTCTTCTCCCTACTGTCTTTCCTCTGAGCTCTCGCTCTCCCCCCCCCCCTTTCAGTTGTCCTCTCCTCCCTTTCTTCATCCTCCAGCTTCCACTTTATCTCAGTGTTTACTGATCTGAGTGAAGTGTACCTCCTCATCCCAGAGCTGTCTCTCATTTAAATGCACCACTTCATTATATGGAGCCTGCAGCCACAGACCTTTTAGCTGTTTCCAAAAATGTCTCCTAGAAATGGGGTTGGCGCTGTGCCAGAGATGCGCAGAAATCATTACTCAAAAGGTACTCAAAACTGTGTTTTATAACTGAAAAATCATTGACCTATAAAACTCTTTTATGCCTCCTACTAACATTGGTGCATTGGTAACACGTTTGCAGTAAGGTTCTGGACTGGAAGAGAAGGAAGGTTAGAAAGAGGCTTGCTGTTTTCGTGGTGAGGGAGGTGGGATGACTCAAGATCAAGTGTGTGGAAAAGGATAAAGTCTATCAGACTGCCCTCTGTTCCTCTGAGATACGGAGCGTCAGCCGGCCATGCGTGTGCATTGTCTGCCTCCATTCAGGTCTCTTTTCTTCAGGGAGGTCTTTTTTTAAGACTGCTCACATTCATAATCTGCCCATTATTAACTAAGGATGGCTTTGAGTAAATTGAAGATGGACCTTTTCCTTTTGTAAGACATTGACTTTTGTTCACAGGGAAGAATGCAGCGACAATCTCGGCATGAGCTACAACAGCCAGCTAGAATCTTTCACTTTCCACAGTTATTATTCTCTGTGGCGACATGTATGTTGAGTTTTATATATTGTGCAGTGTAAACATACCATGCCATAGGATAAGTTTGAAAAAAAAAAAAAAACTTGAGCAAACACTGTTTTTATCAAATTGGTACACTTGATTATCCAGGAAGGTGATACATTTACATTACAATTGATCCAATTATCCGAGAGTTCTTTTCTTTTGGATTTTACATTGAAGAATATCTCTTCTTTTCTATGTTTGCATCGCTGCGTATGTATTATTCACCTCAATGGAAATAATGCTAATGTAATGCAGTTCAACGAAAGAGCCTTTTTTTTTAATAACAAACAGCTTTTTTAATGCAAATAATCCTGGTATTTTGTTGAGACTGTCAGAGGGGTGTTTATTCACCTGTGTGGTTTTAGTTTGTGTTGTTGATTTTTGAAGAGGCAGGGTTAGCTTTAAAAAAACAGATCCTCAAAACTCATTACACTGTTGAATCATGCTCATCTGGCATGTTTTGACCATTTTAAGTTTCAGAAAGGTAGAATTTATTACAGGATTACAGTATTACATTAGATAGTACAGGTTATTATGATAAGCCCTTGTTGGTTCTTCTCACTGAATGTTCCTGAAGCGTCCTTTGCAGTGGAGCGAGGCTATATGTATGTGAGCAGACTATCAGAGGTGTAGAACCGATGTAATATATGTGTTTGCAGGTCTTGTGGGTGACATTACTCACACTAATCCATGGCTGTTGCACATTTTTAACCAGAGCAAATGTAACTTGTCTGCACCGTACGTGCAGCATTAAGGTGTGTATGACAGAGTAGTTTGTGTAACAGTCGACGACAGCACCGACAGTTTAAAAGTAGGCAATCCGATGTGTTTTGCTGCAGTGGGCTCAGCCTTCTGAACTCCATCACGTCAGACTACAGACATTTTTACAATATCACTGCGAAAGTCAAGCACTGCCTTCTGAATTGCTCTGTAGGTGTGTGCATTGCATCGACGCATGAATTATAAATGATGCCAATTCGATGCATCGATCTGCTAAAAGAAGTAATCAAATTACTCCGGCTTTAGTAGCAATCAATAGGAAACACTTTGAATTGCAATAATCAAATTGAGATGAAGCAAGTCGCTCCTTTGCCAGGATTGAGAAGCAGAAACTGGCACCATCACCGCTGCTGCCATTACTGCCACTGCCAGCTAGGACTACTGCTGCTAATGACTGTCACAGTACGTGCAATAACACTGCTCATGAGGAAGATGTGTGTCGAACATGTGTGGACAATCACAAGTAAACACATTTTTTTTAATGTGTATAATTTAAAAAAAAATTGCCAGTATAGAAGAAGCGATTTTGGTGAATCGTTTGCTGAATCAATTTGTGTTCCCCACAGTTGAACCGAATCACATCAAGAAAGAAAAATAAGAATAAGCCCTCCTGTAGGGAATTGCCAGCTTGAATAATTATATGAAATCGATGTCGAGCCAGTAATCCACACACCAACTAAGCATTTTTTTTTATTGTCTGGAAAAAAACTGTCTTTCTCTGCAGTTCTACTGTAGAGCTCATCCCTTATCCTGCCCACAGGTTTAAAAAAAGTAGACCTTGAGTCAGCCTTAGGCTCTCCACAGAGGGAATAACCTATAAGCATACTGCATACCAAACAACAGGACTGTTCAAGCTGGTTTTTTTCTACTGTTAACACAATACAGTCAGATAATTTTCCTTGCTTTCCTTTTTCATGTGAGCAAGATCATGAGAAAATAATGTTAGAAATGTAATATGTGAGTATCAAGAAGGGTATAAATGAAAATAAGAATTAGAAATAAAACAATACCGTTGTTACCCAGAGGTGCGAGTGAGGGATCAGATTAGTGCTCAGCCAGTATTACATTTCTGCTGGCAGAACACCTCTTTTTTGTCGCTGCGCCACTGAAATGAAACATCGAAACAATCTGAAATCTGAAGCGTACAAGTGTACAAACAATAAGTAATTTGACTGTGACTGAGGCCGCGAGACAAGTTATTAAAAAGTTATTAGGTTGTTTTTTTTCCGCGGTGCACCCACATTCTGTCATGAAATGTCAGATATATTGTTGGAAAACTCCAAATCTTTTATTTGATATTTTACTATTTGATCTTTTAAATTGCACATCCTGTTTGGATGCCAGTATAATGCCTTGGATTTTTTTTTTTTTTTTTAATGTGCAACCAGTTTAATTTGGCATGAATATTTTAAGAGCCCCAAAAATGTAAATCAGAGCTCAGCACATCATTTATCATTATTATTTATTTATCATTTTGATGAAAGGGAGTTATGGACAGACGTTTGTGGTTGAATGTTTGCTCTGCATTCATAACACTCAGAGTTTTCTTTTAATCTGTGGAGATATTGATGAACACCAGCAGTGATGAAACGCTGTAGTAAAATATATTATGCCCATAGTTCAGAAACATACTGGGAGCTCTGGCTGTGATTTGAAGCTATATACTTATAAAGAATTTGCGCACATCTGGCTCACTAGATAACACAAGATGGCAGCTACACTGTGATGCATTCAAGTGCCAAATTAGTCATTTCATTTCACAATTACTTACAAGTGAGTTTTGCATGTCAGGCCGTTTCAATTATAGATTTCCATTATGGATGTTATCTCTGATTTTTGACGTCTGTGATGCTCCACAAAAGACTTATGCAGCAATCAAAAACCAACATCCCATTTTTTTTATTTTACTTCAGGGGGTCTTTAATGTAAGAGAAGCAAAAAAAAAAATCGAGAATTACTTTTCTCTCGGAGCATACAAATGACCATGTTCCCCGACCGCCCTGCTGTGTTCGACTTCGCTTGTGTGGGAAGGTAAAGTAATGTATTCGTTTTCCATTAATAACTTAAAGACAAATCAAGTGAAACTTTTTATCAACCAGCACCAAAAGTATCTTCAAGGATTCATTGCCGTACACAGCCACCAGACCAGCGTCCATGAGCTTTTTTCCTCTTTTATCCCTTCATCCTAAAGAAAAGTCTGATAAGCTGATACGATGCCAGAAAAAAAAGTTGTGCGGAGCAAAGTGTGCTTTGTGCTGCTGTAAAAGTGAAAATATATGACCTTTTGAGGAAAGCCGAATGGAGAAGTAAAAGGCCTGCGAGGCTGGCGATATCAGGCTCCCCTCTGAAGCGTGACACTTGGTCAATTGCGAGCTGATGCGATTTAGCCGAGACAAGACAGAGAGTGATGGTGAAATAACAAGGCAGCAGCTGGGCCTCCCGGACTCCGGCACCGCGGGGGATCAGGTAGCTTATGCCTGGAGTTTACAGAAAGTTGGTGGATTAGTTTTTTCCATCAATAACTGTTGACTGAGAGTGGCTGCTCTGTCACATCATGCATTATTTAAAGCAATAAACAAACAGACAAGGGTGGTCCAATGAATAGACCTTTATGTTTTATTCATACATAGCATTTTGATTTAAAGTTACCCTCTAAAATGTATGGATTTTAAATCAAGCTATGAGCAGTTTGTGTAATTAGTGGCTAATGATCCTTGTGCAGCCATTAGAGTTCTTATGTATGTATGAGTGGATGGGTGCTGCCTGTCACGCAGCTCCTCACCCAGAGAAAGGGAGCTGTGTGGGTTATAGTTACAGTCTAATTCAGCCAGATCATTCTCAGCCTGAATAATGAAGAAGAGTGTCTGCCATGTGGAAAGAATACCGTTCACGGTTAGAGGATGAATGCAGAATAATTTAGCAGTGTTCGTCTCCATTTTCATTCTGCTTTGGATTCCTTTGTGGGCCGAGACAGACTAGACAGTGCCGGGCCGCATGAGCAGTTCGCTCTAAAATTTAAACGATGCAGAGGTTCTTCAAATTGTACTCGCTAAAATAAAAGTGACATGAAAGAATGGAGCAGCTGACCCAGAACATACCCGGGGGCTCTTCGTTGCAAATGGCACTACTTACAACTTTGTGGCTCTTAGCTCTTGATAAAGAGTTTGTCTCAGGTATACAGCGATGTAAGCTGTGGGAAATGGGCTCTATAGTACTGCATTATGTTGAACGCACTTCTGTTTGTATTCACATCCTAAACCCACCATGCAAATCCCGTGTGACTCCAAACCTACTCTCTCTTCTTCCTGCGCCAACTAAAACATACTTTTATCTCATGCTGTTTTCATTAACTGATAAAAGAAATACAATTTTCACACATCTTGATTTACGTATCCTACACATGGTCATAATAACAAGTAATGCACCCACTACTTAATCGTCTCAGCATTAAGAGGTTGGATAGAATAAGGAGCACTATACATTTCTAATCTACATTACACTATAGTGCGAAAGATCAGTGCATTATTTATGCCTATACTTTTTGTGTGCACTGGTAGCTTTTTGTAAACCCTCCCTCCCGTCATGCATCTGTCCTCTATCTATGCTGCATTAGTTCTACAATGGAGGCTGCAGGCTATCTCTCTCTCTCTGATGTTGTACAATAGAGCTGATTGAGAATATTGTAATACAGAACTCTTCATTTTCTAAACATCACCTTTTGGCAGCAGAGTAGTTCCACTTAACTAGACCATAGTACATGCTTTGTTTTGCAGAGAGTAATGGCACAGCTGAACCCATATTTAAGCTTGGATGATGCAGAAAAAAATGTTTTTGGTTTATTTATCAGGCAAACAGTCACTACCATTATAGCAGGCAGGACACTATGTCGTAAATATGAAACAATAAGAAACAGTAGTTAACTCAGATCATAGACTGCATATAAGAAGTGGACGTAGTCATCGTGATGTCACCCATTGGTTTGCGGACTACGTTTTTGAAGCTTCGAGTTTGGTATTTTGACCGTCGCCATCTTGTTTTTTTTGCAACCAGAAGTGATACGAGAGGGTGGAGCTAAGTACAACTGACCACTGAATAACTGTTAGGTCTCTAGGCGACCTAAAATGTTATCCATTGCTTTGCTATTTTTAGGCCTTGAGTTTGGCATTTTGTCTGTCGTCATCTTGCTTTTTGGCCGTCGCCATGTTGGTTTTTTGCAACCAGTGACACGAGAGGGTGAAGCTGAGTACAACTGAACGCTAAAAAAGACATTTTCAGGCGACCAAAATGTTACAATTAACATGAACTGAAAACACACTGTGAAAGGGTTAAAGACGACAACTCATAGACGTACAACGACCTGTCAATCACAAGGTAGCCGTGCCCTAAAGCATACCCTGCTTTATGGTCTATTTGACTCTAAATGGGACCATAATTTACTAAATGAACATCATGCTGTATTGAAGAAGACTTGAAACTAGCGATTGAGACCATAAACTCATGTTTACAATGTTTACTGAGGTAATAAATCAAGTGAGAAGTAGGGTCATTTTCTCATAGACTTCTATACAAACAGACTTCTTTTTGCAACCAGAGGAGTCGCCCCCTGCTGGCTGTTAGAAAGAATGCAAGTTTAAGGCACTTCCACATTGGGTTCACTTCTCAGACCTGGATAACTGGATTATCTTGTATCTTTTAGTGTGACTTTTTGTCTATAGGGCTACAATAATAGCATGTCATAATGAATCTTGTGAAATCTTTCCAAGCAATCCTTTATTGAAATCTTATTTTTTCATAATTGATTACAGATAACTTTTCAGTTCTGTTTTACACTTATTTCTTTGAATGGAGCAAACTAAATATAATTATTTATTTCCTCAACATTTTAGTGACGTTTTTACTTCGGGACTGTTAAAATTGTTTTACAGGACTGTGGTGGAAAAAAAGTTAGTCTGGAGCCCTGGGACACACTCAAATGTCCACCTGTGGATCCCGGGGGACTCACTACATTGAAAACTTACCTATCCACATCACTGTCTATTGTGACACAGACACTCAAGCAAGCATTTCAGAGACAGACTGCTTATGCACCCTTTAACGTTAATGCACATTTGATATGGTTGATGCGAACAAAAAGTGCTGTTTTGTGATAAAACTTGATGAAATGATTCCATCTTCATCTCTAGAGGCCAGCCTTCTGAAGAAGTGTAGGGGCGGAGTAAATTTAGTTGCGAGATTGACAATTGAGAAGATTCCTTTCAAGCTATTAACTGAATAGAGCACCATGGAGGCTGTCAAGAATGACTGAAACTCTCCTCCTCAGGTTTTCATCATAAACCTAATGGCATTCTGCTACCAGCTGCATTGTTGTTGTTTGTTGTAGGAGGATTGTGGAAAAAAAAAAAAACAGCGCGGCGCACCAGGCTGTCTCCACCCAGCCCACAGAAAATGTCTGTGTCTCTGTTATGGATGTATGAGAGGAAATTGAAAAACAAATTGAGGTTTAAAAATAAAATATATTAAGGTTCTCAGGATGTTCATCCCTCGTTGTGTTTTGCAGAAAGCCTTCCAGTATGCCGCCGTCCTCGGCGTAATAGAAAAACAGTCTTAAAGGTGGTAGTCGTATGATGTAGCTTACCACAACGCTTCAGCCATTTATCATTGTTATGAAGGCTATCATGGGACCTTGCACAAGAGTCCTTTATAATAAGTGCGGTGTTCTCTCATATTTTCAGCACTGCCACACAAATGCATACACCCCACACAGCAAATATGAGTGGTAGTTTACTCCTTCTGTTTCTGCTGCATTCGATTTATATAAGCCTGCTGCAATATGATATCTTAAATAGAAACATACTATGGCTGAACTCTCCTTCCCCTTCTCGCAAATAATTGTTTTCTGAATCTTCTCCCAATTATTTTTGCCTTCTCCCCTCCTTCAGACTGTGCCTGGGTATTGTTGTACGATGATTATAGGTGTTTGGTCTGTTTTCTACTGATCACACTGTGTTATGCCGAGATGAAATGGTTGTAAATGTCATGCCCTTTGCAGGCGAAGGGATGTTTCGCCTCGAATAGCACCATAACAAAGCATATGCCTGGCTTGGCTTGGCTGAATGCTACAGGAAAAAGCTCTCTTTAATAGCTTAATTTATGCTCGGCCATTAAATAATCTGACCATTGTCTCAACAACACCGTCACGCCTTGCGTTCACACCTCGCCGACAATAAATAAAAACGATATAAATTATTAAATAGAGTGATCAAACAATGCGTCTTCTCATGTGGGTGGAAAGTCGAGGGGCATTAGCATAGTTATAAATAGAAAAAACAATGTAACACTCATATGTATGACTATATTTTCTTACTTTCTTGGCTGCACTTCAAGGAAGTGGCAGCAAACTTTCAATCACACAACACAACCGTCCTTGATGTTACTTGCTTCTTTACAAAATTCAGTGTGCACGCAGCAGTGACAGTTATTCCCCGTGACACTTTTCTCAGTTGGAGATGTGTCATTTTTTCATGGCAGAAGTGTTGAGAGTGTTAAGCAACCACATATTACTTAAGATTTGAGTTTGATATTCATACGCATGCTTACATTATCCTGTTTTTATCTTGCCTTTTTGTTTCTGATGCGTTTGTGCAGTGACTCATTGTAGTCCATCTGCTCCACCATCCCCTCAGATTTGGGCACAGATCCAGCTCCCTTACAGAGGTTATTCCAGGCGCTCATGAATCTACGCAAAGCTCAAGCTCCCATTCTCAACACGCAGAGACCCCAATTCTCAAACTCTCTGTGTTTTGATGTCCTCGACTGTCTGTGCTTCTGAGGTTCAAGAAAGGGGGCTTCATGTTCCATGAATTTGAACGAGGCTCGGTTCAAAGTCGCACCCCTCTCCACTCTTGTAGTCGGCTTGCTCCTCTGGTTACTTGGCCTGCCGCGTGTTGTGGCCTGGGTCCCTCTCGGGAAACGAACAGAGGGAGCTTTAGTCTTTCTGTCTGATCTCAGAGGCCACTGTGAAGATCTACTTTTTTTTTACTGCAAGAATATGTTTCATTAGACTATACTGTATATCATATAGTACAGTTCGTTCAGTTCAAACCACTGAATAATTTGAACAGTACGCCATGTATTTTGATATAGATCTGTGGAACTAGATGATACTTTGTCTTTGTTTTTTTTATCTCGTTTTCATCAAATCTAGATACGGAGAAAAAAACACTTTAATGGTTCAGGCAAACTTCACTTGCGTTCATCCAAAGTCTCAAATATTATATTAAGTTTTAATAAATGAAGATTATCACCAGACCATAATTTAAATTAGAATAGAACACATTTCAAGCACTTTCTTTTTATCTTGCACTAAGGGAAACGAATGTGACAAATATTAATTAAACTATGAATGTTATTAAATATGCCTCTAATGTGCACAGTTGTGTGCATGTATGTATCTATGATAGCACATGCACGGAGGAAATTGAGCTGTCATTTCATATTATTACAGCTCATCATTACGGCTGCATATCAGGCCTCGGTAGCTTTTGAGTGCCGACTATATTGTGTACGTAGATCTTAGCATCAAAAGCTGAAACATGGTAGTTTGATCACATATATTGTATTTTTAGTAGGGCTGTCAATCGATTCAAATATGTAATCACGATTAATTGCATGATTGTCCATAGTTAATTGCTACTGTATTAATTGCAAATGAATCACACATTTTTTAACTGTTAAAAATGCACCTTAAATTTGTCAAGTATTTAATACTCTTATCAACGAGTGGGCAAATATCCTGCTTTATGCAAATATATGCATATATTTATTATTGGAAATCATTTAACAACAAAACAATGACATGCAGGCATAAAAAAATATGCTCAAATCTTAACATGGCAAAGTGAAGCCCAACAGACAACAACAGCTGTCAGTGTGTCAGTGTGCTGACTTGACTATGACTTGCCCCAAACTGCATGTGATTATCATAAAGTGGGCATGTCTGTAAAGGGAAGACTCGTGGGTACCCATAGAACCCATTTTCATTCACATATCTTGAGGTCAGAGGTCAAGGGACCACTTTGAAAATGGCCATGCCAGTTTTTCCTCGCCAAAATTTAGCCTATAGTGTTATTAAATTAGTGGCGTTAAAATGAATTTGCATTGACAGCCCTAATTTGTAAACAAATTTCTTGTACAGATGTTTGTGTAAACACTGATGCCCTAGACAAGACTTGGCTAAATGACAGAAGTTGTTTGTATTTCATGCTCATCAGATAAGGTATTCAAAAATGTATTTTTTTTTATATTGGCAAAGGAGTATCTGGCACAAGTATAAAAAAAGATGATATTCCCTTTACTACTCATTGCTATTTTAAAAGGGTCTTCTAATTTCCTAGTAGTGAAACACGCTGCACATCTTTGCTGGTCTGGTCCACTTAACTCTAGAGAAAACATTTACTCACCCTTAAACCTGCAGTAGGCAGAATGTTTTTGGCATCATTGGGCAAAAACTCCATAATAACCTTTCAGCATATTGTAATTCAAGTGTTCTTAGAGAAAACTAGACTTCTGCACCTCCTCTTGGCTCTGTTTTCAGGCTTTAAAAAATCTAGCCCTTGACGGGAAACTTTGGCCAATCACAGGTCATTTCAGAGAGAGAGAGCGTTGGATGCAGCTGTCAATCACTCGCAAACTCAAATATGAATATAAATACAAGAGAACTACAATGAGAAAGTTTGCTCCAGCTTGTGGGCGGTGCTTGGTATTTCCTCAACTGATCTCAACACAGCTGCCGGGTCACAAACTTTCTCATTTTACAGCTGAACAGTACACTACAAGATGTTTCTGAAAGCATTTGAGGCAGGAAATAGGCATTACAGTGACAGAATATTGATTCAAATCTGATCAGCGCTGCCTAGTTTGACCGTTTGATCTGAGTTTGCGAGTGATTGACAGCTGCTCAGAGACGGCAGGCTCCAGCTCGGCTCTGATTGGCTGTTTTCCTCCGCTCCGTGTAATCTTGCGGATGCCATTAGGAGCACCGCAGGACACCGGAGGACACAGAGGCACATGACTTTTTTCAGATTACCTGTCTCGTGCACTACTGTCAGGATATAGAGACCGTTTTATAAAAATATATTTTTTTAATCATACTTGCTCTAATTCTACCCACTGCTGTGGGAGTGAAAAAATATATATTTAAAATGATGATGGTGTTTTGAAGGTTGTGTTTACTTATTGTTTTCTTTGCAATTAGATGCATCTACTGGTTGACGAATGAATAATAAAAGTGAAACAGGCACACAAATAAAAACTGTGGCATTTGGAGAGGTTTATATGGCGTGTGCCTCCATCTGTTAAAATGACAGAAAGACTGAGGAGGCGTGCCTTGCACATAGTGCCGTTGACCCTATCTGGGCAGACAGGCAGCAGACTGCACAATCCTGACACCTAAATTGGATTGCGTCGCTGGATTGCCAGTGACACACCGAACCTACAGCACCTTTCGACCCACTGCAGCGCATGTCGAGGCAGCAAAGTGCTGAACAGTGCAGTAAAAAACATCACTGCACCTCAGAAAAATGCTACAAACACAGAATCCACAATGTACTGAAATACATACAGCACAGTACTCTGTAGATAAATGTGATCATTTGTAATACGATCACACACAGCCTGGATCTGTCAGGTTTTCTATATTGTGCAGATAGAAAGACATGAATGATTTTAATAAGGGTTTCAACACGGGGAGAGGGATAAAATGTAAGCACTGAACGTGTCGGCTTTAATAGATGGAACCAGAGGAAGAGTCGCTGGGGGGGTGAGTGAAAGACACGCAGAATAAAGGAATTAAACTGACGAGTGCTGAATGGAAATGGAAGTGGAACCTATTTACTTCAGTTCTTGAAAACTAGGGTGACGGAGCCTGACAGAGGCTGCTCTTCTGGCGCTGGGGAATTCAGCATAGGTGATGTGGAAAAGAGCAGTGGGCTGAGTTACACTCTGCAAATGAATAATCCAGCAGCCTCACAGAATCCCGGCGCTCTTAAACAGGCCACCATCTGAGGAGCGAGCCGGAGGGGACGGCTCGAGGCTGGAGTTGTCTTTTTTTATTGACCTCATCGCACACTGAGCGAGCGGGGAAGACAGAGATGTAGAGGTGCGAGTGAGTCTGCGCAGGTGTTTCTCCATCGCCCTGTGATGTTTAAGTGAGGGCGTGAGGTGATTCCTCTCTCTTGGGGGGTTTTGTTTTTTTCATTCAGTGGCGTTGCATCCTCTTGCTGCATGTCTGAAGGCGCTGACAGCTTCCATTTTCTTGAGCTGAGCCCTTGAAGTGAAGGGCACACACTAGGCAGAGGACATTTTGCACATTTCCCTTTCAGTAGTCCATCACTGCTGCATTTGCAGCTGTACACCCACGACGCCTCTCTCCGTGCTCCTTCCTCCCCTCTTGCAGCCATTGATAGATTGACTGATCTGAGTCTATGAAAAATCAATACGACAGCTCTTTGAGTGCCCCTACACATTGATTTTTCATGGACTGTAGTTACTGTACTAACAAGTAGCGAGCTTTTCATCCCTTGGGAGAATGCGCCCTTTCATTAGTGCGGACAACAGGTTGAGACAAAGTCATGTCGGAGCACGAGGGCGCTATTAACATAAATGAGTGGAGGACGAAGAGGGAGATATTTATGTTTGTTTTTTTATTATATGACAGTCAAGTGTTGCTACTCACTTCAGATCAGAATTGCTTTTAAATTTTTATGGCATGGCAATCAAGGCGACACGCCGCCTCCAGGCATAGACTAAAGGCCAACAGCGGCACTCAGGTTGTACTTGAACAGCACAACACCTTAGCATACTAAACACTGTAACACACTCAATATTTCAAAAGATTTCCAGTTGCAATGAGGTTCTTTTTTTAAATCATTCTCCAGCTATTTTTTTTCCCTGCTCATTTGCATAACACCATGCTTCATTGCCTACGCTTTTTGTCAGATGCACTCACCGTGGTGGCACGTTTTGCCTCCATAGCTTTCTTTAGATCCACTCATGCTGCTCTGTTTCAGAATGCGTGTTTGCTCTACCCCTCTCCCGACGGCTTGGAAATTAACCCAGTTTGATCTCAATGCTTTACTTTCCGCTCAAGTTGTTTTCATACATCATCAAGTCTTCTCTGGTTTTTCCTCATGGCAAGTGGAAGAGGGCCCGTGTGGCCCTGGTTTCAGCAAAGACTCTGTTTACTGACGCATCTGTGTTAGTATATCCCTCATCCTCTCTCTTGTCTTTTTTTGCTCCTCTATTTCTTGCTCAATGAATGGTAACCGCAGCATTATATGTAGCTCCTCTCACCCCTAACCTTGACAAACCATTGCTCTGTAATATATATTATCAGGTTAACAGCATGATTACTGATATTACCAACAAAAGGAGAAACCATCGAGCTGCTGTAGAGCACTGCAAAAAGCAATAGATCCAGCTCTCCCTTGACTCCATGAATATTCGACGCTCCGGTGAAGCATAGTTAAAGTTGGGTGTTTACTAATTTGGTTAACACATTTCTCCGACCAGGACAGGGATTTGAGGCGGGAGAATCAGCCCGGTGGGATAAATCTCAAATTAAAAAGGCAAAGAGTGATCTGAAATATTTAAAAGGTCTCTCTCTCTCTCTCTCTCTCTCTCTCTCTCTCTCTCTCTCTCTCTCTCTCTCTCTCTCTCTCTCTCACACACACACACACACACATGGGTCTTTTTTGTATCCCTTTCTCAAGGCCAGAGCTCTGAATCGCTGTTGTGTAGGTGTGTGCGTGCACTTATGTAAATGACTTTGAACACCAGCAGCGTGTTTGTGAGTTCGATATGCTGGCTGGTTGTATCAGTGCCACTCTCAGCAAGGTTTGGCTGAGTGATGATGTGGCTTTTACTCTGTGTGTGTGTGTGTGTGCGTGTGGTTTTTGATAAGCCCCCTTTCCCTGCTCTGTCCCTTATCTGTTCTCTGAAAAATCACACCATAGAGATAAAGTACATTGGGAATGCTACTTTTTTTTTTAATGTCTGCAGCAAATGCATGACATTCAGGTCATTTAATGTTCTGGTCTAATCTAACTCATTGCATCGACGCGTAAGAGATACGGTGTGGATCCACCATGTTTTATTCAGGCATAGAATCAAAGAGGGAGATACAATCATTGATTAGAATTACAAGGCAGTAGTCATTTGCTGTGACAGAACTGTTTGAATTTAGTGTTACGGTTATGTTAGCCAAAGGTCAGGCATCAGTAGGAGCTCTCTTGGTGTCTCGCATGCTTTTTGTAGCCATTTCCGACTTAGTTTTCCACCTCCTTCCCTCGTCTATTCTCCTGCGATGTGTTTCTTTCTCCTGCCTCCCTTTCATTTCTCTCCTTTCTTTCATATTCCGTCCGTGTGTCGCACTCTCCCAGAATAGGAATAGCTCTTGACGGACACGCCGTGATTTAGACTCTCTTTACCTTGTTCAAGGTCTTTGTGCTTTTCCAACAGCTGCTTTAATAACACATCTTTATATTTATTAAAGAGGACTTATTCAATGGCCTTAATCGGTTTTCACACCTTTCATGCTGCCTCCGCCTTGTTACTCCACCGCTACTGAAGGGACGGTCTTCATGGGCATTTTGTTCAGTCTTTCTTATTCAGCCACATAATTAGCCAGAACAGTTTTGTGGCTCAGCTTTTTCCCCCAAGAAGTCAATTCCCCTGAGCCGGCGAATGCAGACGAGGCGGGCAACATGCAGAATCGGAGCTAAGATGCAAACAAATAATTACCCTTCATTTGAAAACACTCAATTAGCCGCTATTTCAGAGTAAAATAATGACTTTCTCCCACTAAGCGGAACCCCAGAGTTTCAGCTGTAATTAGTCTAAAAGATGGAGGCCCAGTGGCTCAGTGGAGACGATAACAACACAACTGTTTTATTAACCCAACAGCGTACCGACGCCCAACAAGACATTTTCTGTGTATATAAGCTGCAAGCACCCATTGCTGTAGGGTTTTGCACTGATGCGTGTTGTGTGGATACGCAACATGAATCAGAGGCAAGGCAACATATAAAAGGAGAAAGCCTTGGTGGGCAATCAATGTGCCGCTGACATTTCTATCTCAGATGTGCAACAGAAGCTGCTTCAGTCTGAAAGCCTTTGCTTTCTGCTGTATACTGTAGAAAGAGCATTGTGTGCTCACACATTTATGTGCCCACTGTAGCATCTTCCATCAAGGTTAGTGGAGTAGTATATCAGAGGCGGTGAATTAAGGTGCTCACTGTTTAGAGTGAATTACTATTATTGCTTTGTCTCTAACCAACCATCGATGCTATAGTGTTTTTCCCTGAAAGATGGCTCTGATTGACGCCAGTTCCAATAAAGAGGATTTGCCTCTGTGCACTTTTCCCAAGCTTAAGGGAATACACTTAATGTGGACGTCTGTCACAGTCAATATCAGCATAGTGGACCTTTAAGCTCCCATGCTGAATACTGAATATTTGTATTCAGCACCCATACTGAATGCATACAAACACACACACTATTATCATTGCATTAGTTGGCTGGATACTCTCTCTGCTGCTCTACTCCACCGCATCTCTGAATATTGGAATTCTTTTAAGTCTCCCTGCAGAATTTCCGTGTGGCGATAAGAAAAATGAGATTTTATTATCCTGCAAGCGCCTATCACTTGAGACAACCGCAGCGTGCCTGGCACGAAGCAAATTTCAGGCACATTTCTCAGCAAGTACGGTGCATAATTTTACCCTCACTAGTTTTGATGAGAATGAAAATTTCAAATCAGTTTGTGACATTGGATAGTTGCCGAAACACTGGTATGCACACACGCTGCAATGTGAAATAACATTAGGTAACAGCCCAGTGAAAGCTCGCTACATTTCTGTTTTTCGGCGCCAATGATCTGAAGCCAATCCCCTGTGGCCAATATTGACTTAACAACTGTGGCGGGAGGTGGCTGGAGACCAAGGCAGCCACCATACAGAGAGCCCAGAACAGGACATACAGCAGAATGTGGGATGTAGGAGACGCACCATGACATTACCTTCAGTCACCTTGAAGTCTAATAACCACTCTGACTGATAACGTCAGCAGATGGCTTGAATTCCCCGGTGGAGTGTAGGAAAATGTAGCGTGACCTTTGCTTTGGAACGCGCTGTGGGAAACCGTGTCTTTTAGCGTTCATTGCCCATCAGCGAGTGGTAGGTAGAGAAAATAGGCAAGGTAAAGGATTATTAAAGAAATCAAAAATCAAAAGTGGAACACTGAGTGGGCTGAAGACATGGTGAAAAAAAACAGAGTGCAACTGGTTGATTTCTCTTTGATGCTTCACAGCTCTCGGACAGACTGAAAGCTTTTGATAAGCAATCTTAATGTCAGTTGCATTCAAAGTCAGCTAATGTGTAGACTCTCACATTATGTCTGTTTCTTATAAGTTCAAATATGTTCAAATAACAAGCTTGAAATTGTTGACATTCACATCAGATGAATCCAAATCAGACAAATATCAGTTCAAAAGTAATGTCATTTTCAAAACAGTCACAGAATTCAAGATCTTGTCACGGCCGTACAGGGGATGTCAACAAAGAGTGGAGGGTTCAGGAGAGTCTCGCTGTTCAAGCTTGCAGACTCACAGAAAGAGAGGGCTGTCCCATTGTGGAAGCAGTGGGAAAGTTCCGGGTCTGAAAAGTGAAGCCAATGTTGAAGTGCCTTAAACTTGCATTCTTTCTAATAGCCAGCAGGGGGCGACTCCTCTGGTTGCAAAAAGAAGTCTGATTGTATAGAAGTCTATGAGAAAATGACCTTACTTCTCACTTGATTTATAACCTCAGTAAACATTGTAAACATGAGTTTATGGTCTCAATCGCTAGTTTCAAGTCTTCAATACAGCATGATGTTCATTTAGTAAATTATGGTCCCATTTAGAGTCAAATAGACCATAAAGCAAGGTGTGCTTTAGGGCGTGGCTAGCTTGTGATTGACAGGTCGCTACCACGGCGTTGTCCGGTCTGGGTGTTGTCCCGTTTTCATCTTACAACTTTAACCCTTTCACAGTGTGTTTTCAGTTCATTAAAGTTAATTGTAACATTTTTGGTTGCCTAAAAACGTATTCAGCGTTCGGCTGTGCTTAGCTGCACCCTCTTGAGTCACTTCTGGTTGCAAAAAACCAAGATGGCGATGGCCAAAATGCCGAACTCAAGGCTTCAAAACGGCAGTCAACAAACCAATGGGTGACGTCACGGTGACTGTCCACTTCTTATATGCAGTCAGTGTGTGGAAACTATAGTTGCATTAAGGCTTTTGTCTTTTTGTGTCTTGTATTCACAAGTCTGCATTTCAGACTCAACATGTTTCACTGATGATCAGCTCGGAAGTTATTGTAAATATGTAATAATATAATATATGTAATATAATAATGAACAATTATGTCATGATTATGGTATGTATTTTTGAAGTTTCAGACAGAGATCAATACAGTGGTTCTATTATAGAAACATAAGCACGTTAGTTTTAATGAAGTTAAAGAAAAGTATGTATGTCTTTTGTGTCATCAGGGCTTATTTGAGTCAGTGAGAAATATTTCACCAAAATGTCATATGCCTCATGGTGCTGAGATCTGGTTTTACATGTTGCAAGTTCTGAAAACTGATAACTACAAGAAAATTAGTTATCAGTAATCTTCTCTGCCAACAAACAAAAACAACACCAGACCTCAACAGATCCTCAGTGTATTTCATCATGAAAGATGAAAAACATGATTATGGTTCCCTTATGGATGGCTTTGGTGCTCAAGTCTTTCAAAGAAGAAAAAAAGGGATTTATTATGCTCCATCTATTGTATCTTAAAACACATTACAAGTGGTACTTTCACTGGAGTTTACAAGGACGTTTTACTGTAGTCTGTCCTTTCAGTATCTACTGCTTTCACTCTCTGAGAACATAAACTTTACTGAAATACTCTTTTGGATAAAGTGAAAAGGGGAATAAACTTGAATATACAGACTCCAAAGCCATTCAGAGACCCTCTTATTCAAAATCATGCCCCAATTATCTGAAAATAAATCCATCTTATTCTCGAAAAGATTATTTTAAGGTCTGTTATACTTATCAGCTATTGTTGGCTTGTCCTTGATCCACATATGCTAAGTGATTAAACACGTATCGTAGAGTGCAAGTCTTACTTTTCCCTTTTATACTTGCTCTATTTGCGTACATGCCCCTGGAAATAAGAACAGAATGGTTCTTCAAGTCCATGAGGGGCAGATTTGGATTTGGCCAGAGGGAAACCTCATTTGCCACAACTCCAGTCTGCTCTTTCACAGAGCTGACACACTGGTTCATTTTCAGAAATGTATAATTTTTCTGTGTAGATACACATTTTTACTGTATATTATACTTAACTACATAAACCCTATGCACGTAGAATAATCTTATATCAATTCATTCAGATTAACAGTTATTTGGACTATTATTGTGAAAGGAATTGTGCAAAAACTCTAGCGAGATAGTGGGCTACCTCCAGGTCTGAGAAGTGAAGCCAATGCGGAAGTGCCTTAAAATTGCATTCTTTCTAATAGCCAGCAGGGGGCGACTCCTCTGGTTGCAAAAAGAAGTCTGATTGTATAAAAGTAGATGAGAAAATGACCCTACTTCTCACTTGATTTATTACCTCAGTAAACATTGTAAACATGAGTTTACAAGTTTCAAGTCTTCTTCAATACAGCATGATCTTCTTTTAGTAAATGATGGTCCCATTTAGAGTCAAATAGACGATGAAGCAAGGTATGCTTTAGGACATGGCTACCTTAGGATTGACAGGCCGCTACCACGGTGTTGTTTGGTCTGGGAGTTGATTGTGTTTTCGTCTTTCACCCTTTCACAGTGTGTTTTCAGTTCATGGAAGTTAATAGTAACATTTTTGGTCGCCTAAAAACGTCTTATTCAGCATTTGGTTGTACTTAGCTCCACCCTCGCGTGTCACTTCTGGTTGCAAAAACACAAGATGGCGACGGGCAAAAACCAAGATGGCGACTGCCAAAATGCCAAACTCAAGGCTTCAAAACGGCAGTCAACAAACAAGTGGGTGACGTCACGGTGACTACGTCCACTTCTTATATACATTGTATGGTTCTGACTATGCATGACTATCTGCCCTCATCCAAGTAAATGTCACTTCCCTTTAGAGCTGAAACAATTACTGGATTCATTCATATCATTGTAAACTGAATAACTGAATTGGGTTATTGGTCGGACAAAATACTAAATGACTAACCAATTTATCGACAAAACAATTGGTAAATTAATATTGGAAGTAATCGTTAATTGCAGCCCTACTTTCCTGTTCTAGATTAGTAGTTTTAACTTTTTTTAGTCATATACTGTAGATGCACCCTCCTGTTAAAGATTTACCTCAAGGCTACAGGAAGGTATAGACAAGACGGAGATAGGTGCGAAACAACTAAAGTAAGAAACACAAGAGATATGAGTGTAAAGAGCATTGTTCCTCTAAGGCAGACTCAAAGCATAGTGGCAGGGTGACTAATGACCCACAGTGCTCTCAATTATTATCGCTGGCACGCACGCACACACGCACACACTCACGCTGTATGATTCATTCTGGTTCAGACTATAGAGAGGCATGACTCAGCCGCACTCATGGGCAGCTACACCAACATTTCTATCTCCATCTCAATTTCCCAAGACCCATAGACGCTTGGTCTAAATGAGGACATCAGCACTCTAGGAAATAGGTTTGTCCCACAGAAAAGCCACCCCGGTGCAGCACAAATTAGCTTCCTGCCCTGCCGCAATCAATGTGAAAGTGGGTCTCATTAATTTCTTGGGTCACATACCTCATCACACCTCAGCCTTGCATCATTCAGAGGCTATTTCCTTTTGCATGGCTTTGGCGTTATTTTCCAGACGAGGTGTCTGTAAGGTCAGTCGCTGATTTGCTGAATTTACTTAAGATGTCACAAAGTCAGCATCAACTGAGGATCTTTCACAACAGTGTCTCCAAGGACGATATACTGTTATGGTGATATAAATACACCCTTCAGTATGGTGTTAGCTATATTACTTATTATATATGACTTTCCTTTCCTTGAGTGTGTTATATAGTGCATGTAAAAGGTCTGAAAGTTACAAAGCCCAAAGTCCACACCAAAGGGAGTTACTCTCCCCCACAGAAAACTGCTCCTGATCTGCCTGAAACGCCACACTTGAAGTCCCTCCTTTTCTTCTGTAACGTGGTGATGTCACCACGTAACACATTTGAATAATACCTGCCTAGCGGCTAGTTTGGAACGCCCTCAAACAAAGCTGGTTAGAGCGGAGATGGAGCGGAGTTCGAAGAGTTGTGTTCAGTTGACCAAACACAACAGTGGGCAAGCTGACCAATCAGAGCAGACTGGGCTGAGAGGAGGAGTGGGGGGCAGAAGCTCAAACAGAGCATTTCAGACAGAGGGTGAAAAGAGATGCTGCAGCACAGCCAGTATGAGAAAAATAAAGTGTTTTTTTGAATATTAAAGCAATAAACAATGTTTTATTAGAAACCCAAAATACAAGTTTGCACCTGAAAATGAGCATAATAGGTCCTCTTTAAACTATACTATATTGCCTATTTACATATTTATATCTGCTTGATATCTGGGAGCGTTGTGATAATTATCAAGTAATTCTGGGCTTGAACACGTAAGTTGTTTAATCTATGTTAAACAACTTATGTTAACTTATTAAGTATGAATCAGAAGACAAATCTTTTTTCACGTTGACATTTTCTTCCTGCTCTTCCACATTTTAATCATAATAAGGATTGTCTTTCTGCAGAGCTGTCTCCTCACAAAAGCCACCTTATACATCTTTCCCAACACATAATTGCGTGCAGCCTGAACTCCAAGGGGACGAGAGATAATTTTTGTACCACGCTGAGCAATTTAAAACTGATGGTCACTCAGTTTATGTGGAAATTATCACAGCAAGTGATTCAAAATCAAGTCTTAATTACAAATATTTGACAAATGAAGTCAAATTGGCCGGCACTAGGCTGGCAGATTTATATCAGCGCTGCCAGACCGGGCCTGAGAGCTCCAGCCTCCAGTCTGGTCG
>CAKALG010005802.1:0-10857 GCA_916700815.1 Helicolenus hilgendorfi
CCCTTCTTCTTTCGCTCTGCATGTGGCGAGCGGGGCGGGCGCTGAGCTCTGGTTAGTGAGGTGCGGGGAGCCAAGAGCAGTCCAGCCAGTCAATAAAGGGATTCTGATTAACATTTTCACCCTATCTGTGTGTTTCTGTCGAAAGGAGCTTGTGGTGTAAGTGACCAAAGAAGCAAACGTCTTGGCGAGTGCTCGAATGACAAGAGCACAACACAAGAATGGCAAGCTGCAAAGACTCTTGAATACAAAGACCGTAGCCCTGCAGCCCCAAGGGAGAAGCTTTGATTTATTTACAAAACTGTTGGGCTCTGTGATAAGTTAACAGCATCAGAGTCAAACATGCATGCTGGTGTTGTTGCCTACATGAAAGCAGCTCGAGAAATGAACCAGAGCTCTCATCTCCAGCGTTTCTTTCCTGACAAGAGGCACCTCATCTGTCTCAGACTCTCTCTGCCACTGCCGTCAGATGATCAGCCTTCCGCTGCTAGATTAAGGTGATGCGCTGCACGCATCAGCCTTTCAAAGGAGATGTGTGATTGGTTACATGTTAAGGTGATGCTCAGGTTTGATGCAAGTGCTTCTGACAAGTCACAGTCACTAGTACAAATGCGTTCCTCTATAAAATATCTGCTGAAAAATCTCTTAACATGTGTCGCTCTTTAGCTTCAGAGACAGCTTGTTGTCAGTGATGAATACCTCATTGAAACACACGCAATATTCTTCTCAAGAGGGGCGAAATCAGTGTTTTAACTTATCGCTTTGTAGGATTCAGATCTGGGAATTAGACCCACATCATAACCGAATATGTATTTGATCCAATTTTAATAACTCCTTGAAAAGTTCAGCTCATTGGTTTCATTCATGCATTTCAAAGTCAAGCTTATATAACAGTCTATGACAGATGAAACCGAGTTATTTTTGTCGTTTTTGTCACATCCGTTACATCAACATACCTGACATGTTTCCTCATATGCTACGTGATGTCCCGCTGAAGCCAATTTTTGTGATCATGTCACCACTTTTCCTCTGTGACCTGAAGAAGATCCTTCATATATTGAAGCCATGTTTATGCTTAAATACTCATGAATCTGATATTCACTTAAAGGTTGCTGGAAGGGAAAACAAATCTATTTGCTATGAACAAGTTGCTATGAAAACTGATGCAAAATATAGTTGAAGTATTGACCTCTTTGACCTCTAATATGTACGATTCATAGTGCATATTTGAATAACTTCATACAACAATCTAATAGATTCCCGTCACATTCAAATTAGGGCTGTCAAAGTTAACGCATTAACGCCACTAATTTCTTTAACGCATTAGTGCAATTTGCGATTTTTAGGTTGTAGCGGTTATGCTAGTGGTATTGTGCCATTGTGGTATTTTTAGCCTAAAATGCCAACTCAGTCCTGGCCAAACAATAAAATGAATTTAATAAAGACAAATTGCCACAAAGCAGAACACAAATGGAGGACTACAAAACTTCCCATTCATCTTGAAAGGCTGAAGGATCTCAGGAAAAAATTTTTAACTTGGAAGTTAAAAGTGCAAGTTATAATCATTTTTCGGATCTTATAGCTAAACATAAACATGACTCCAGGCGCCTCTTCGATATTACACCACAAAACCACTTTTTATTGAGCCTTCAGTTGAGAAATGTGAAGATTTTTTATCATTTGTCTCTAATAAGGTTTTAACTGTTAGGAATACAATTATCTCTCCCTCTCAAACTTTCCCTGACCTTTGCTTTATAACACCCTTCACCCTGCTAGCATTCAAGTCAGTCACTGTCACTACTAATCATCTAACCAATGTCTTTACTCAAATTAAATTATTCTCCTGTTCACTAAACATTCTTCCAACTCAACCTTGCAACCCTTGCCCTAGCCATTATTAATTCCTCACTTTTATCTGGTCAAGTGCCTGATTTTTTTAAAATCCTGTACAGTTCAACCTCTTCTCAAAAAACTTCTCATCCGTTTTGAATAACTTCCACCCAGTATCTAAACTTTATATCTTTTATATCTTTATATCTGGCTTTATATCGGGCAGCTCTTGGATCATATGAATGCCAACAGGCTCTTTGGTAAATTCAAGTCAGATTTAGCTCCAAGCTTTCAAACCGGAACCAACATGGCAGCTCGTTTGGAAACTTTCTTCTCTCAAATTACAAAAATGGTTCACAGAAATGGGTTTCTGAAAACATTTTATGCAAGAAATAAGCCATGCAGTAGCTGAATCTGTCTTTATTTCAGATTGACAGCAGTTAGTTTCAAGATTTCTACGGAGTTTCCAGAGCGGCGAGTCACGCCGGACGCCCCTGATTTGCGTAAAGCAGCCAAGACCTCAACTTTATGCAAATGAGAAGCAGCCAACATGATGCCCCGTGTCTCGAATTGCGCCACCAGAATGCATTGCATGTTTACTTATAGACAATTAAGGGGAAGCATGGAGAGGACGGAGGCTGTGGACATGTAACATTAATGATATCCTTTTAGCATCTGCAGCTTTTGATAGTTGACCATGTGATTTTAATTGAACATCTTAAGCATTGGGTTGGCATATCAGGTACGGTTTTAGGTTTTCTTTTCCATTATTCTCCATTTAAGTGTTACCTCTAGGTCAAATTTTTCATAAGTGCAACATCAATTGCCATTTTTATGCAGACGACTCCCACATCTATTTCTCGTTTGACTCCAATGACACAACACAACTGGTCAAAATACAATCCTGTCTTAAAGATGTTAAAAACTGGCATCCTCAAAACGTTCTTCAGTTAAACTCCAGCGAGCACTTTTTTCTATCCTGTGGCGATGCACCGATACCAATACCGTATCGGATATCGGGCCAATACTGACTCAAATAGCTGGATCAGGTATCGGTGACAATGGGACCGATCTATTCAATTATATAAAAATATTCTATGTTTATATACTATGCACATTATAAACTGGAATTTGGATTCCCAGTTACTTCCACACAGTGAGGCATACGGCTCATTAATTAATTACTAACAATACTATTGAATCGGTACTCGGTATTGGCTGATATCCAAAGCCCAGGGGTCTATATCGATATTGGGACTGAAAAAGTTGGATCGGTGCATCCCTACTATCCTGCTGCATCAAAACCCAAATCTGGGTGCTATCTTTGATAACAAACTTAAAGTTAGCCAACAGCTGAGGTCAGTCATTCAATCATGCTCCGTAATATCTCAAAAATTGTTGTCTTTTTTATCTGCTAAGAA
This sequence comes from Helicolenus hilgendorfi, assembly GCA_916700815.1. Lineage (NCBI taxonomy): Eukaryota > Metazoa > Chordata > Actinopteri > Perciformes > Sebastidae > Helicolenus > Helicolenus hilgendorfi. The sequence goes on from CAKALG010005802.1 coordinate 3,249, forward strand.
TCTAGAAAACTGTCTTCCACGCTTTCTTTACATCCCACTTAGACTGCTGTAACTCGCTGTGTTCCTGTCTCACCCAATATAACCTCTCCAAACTAGTTCAAAACGCGGCAGCAAGACTACTCACAAAATCCATCAGAAGAGGCCAAATAGCGTCTCTTTTATCATCTCTACACTGGTTACCTGTACGGTTCAGAATGGATTTTTAAATTTTAAAGCACGGTTGGCGTTTGGAGTCTGAGCCCCAGGAGTTTGGAACGACCTGCCGGAGGAGATCAGGCAGGCTATAGCTCTGTTTCGTTTTTCAGAACTCTCTTAAAAAAAAACGCACTTTTTCAGAATTGCTTTCTCTTAAAAGGTGCAGTGTGTACGATCTGACAGCATCTAACTAGACTAGATGGCCGACGTGAAAACGCAAATGTCTCTCTCAAGAGCCAGTGTTTGGTTTGTCTGTTTTTGGCTACTGTGGAAACGTGGCGGCTGCACCATATGTAGATATAAACGGCTCATTCTAATGTAACAAAAACACAATGATTCTTATTTTCAGGTGATTACACACTAAAGGAAAACACACTTATTAATATTATATTCCATTTCTGCCAATAGATCCCCCTAATTGTTACACACTGTTCTTTTAATCGGTTATTCTTCTGCTTTTGCTCTACTTGTTAATGTGTTTTAGTAATTCATACCTCGCTTGTCATTTTGACGCTTCTATTTTTATTTATTACTATCTGTTCATTTATCTTGCTTTCTATGTCTTTGTAAAGCATTTTGTTTTTGATAAGTGCTATATAAATAAAGTTATTGTTATTATTTCTGGTCTTGTTTTCTCATTAAACTGATTCAAGTATCTTAATCACACAAAATGTAGTGATTGAAATAAGTTAAAAGTAAAAATGAACACACTTGCAGTTGCAGTTTGACTCTCCCCGGCATGTCAGCAACACAGAGCCTCTGACTGGCAGTCCTCACAGAAACTAGCTGAAGTATGTTTTACCCAAATCTGAAGCACGAAACCTCACAGCCCAGGGCTACTAACCAGCCACAGAGTGACGTTCCCCGCCTCCACTGCCCTGAGCTTCTTATTTTCTCGATTTTCCAGATAGCTGGTTCAGCCTGTCCAAAAACCAAATGAGAGAGAGAGCACAAGAGTGTTTGTGACAGGAGGAGACTCAGGAGGAGAAGTGACATCTTTTACTGTCATTATGTTTGCAGAGTCCTCACTAGATGGCAGTGTAGTGTAGGAATATTGTTTGACAAGTTTCACCAGACATGGCATCATTTTAGAAACTTTCTCTGAGTGTGTCGGTGTCTCGGTGTGTGCGTATAGGTGTGTGTGTCTGTGTGTTGGTTGGTACAACAAAAATGCAATAACTGCTCAAAGTTATGGTGGTATGGAGGAAGTGCCTGAGCCTCGCCATTTGGGTGTTTATTTTAATAACATGTCTTCATCTGACTGCGACCTTTGACCTCGCCGGGTGCACTCTTTGGCTGTGGGTGTGGTTCAGTAGCAACAGAAAGATCAGGAAATGAATGTTTTATCAGCCTGTGCAAAGACAACAACAACAGCGTGATGGGGAGGAAAAGAGAAAACGTCTAAATTTAACTCATCAGCTGCTGCCAACTCAAATAAAATCAACAGAGGGCGGTTTCCTGTTGGTTTCTCTCCCAAAACATCTGGATATCCATTAGATGGATAATATCTATGTTTATTGAGAACATAAATATTATAGATTTCATATTATAGATATCACAGCAGAGCCTTTTCGAGCTGGAATCCACACAAGAATTTAACATGTTTCCCTCTCCTGCTGTTTCCTGATGGGTTTTTAAGTGCTCTTGTTTTTTTGATAAGACCAAATGCATCCAGACCGACCTATCGTGGGTATGCATCCCACATATATACCGCCTGATGTATTCAGGAGGTGCAGTAAAGAGGGAGAGCAGCACATCCTACTCACTCACTCACTGTTAGAGAGTATGTGGGAGGAGGTGATAGCGGGCAAGCATTCACTGTGTGCAATGTCCTCCTCGACAGCGAAATTTAGAAACATGAAGCACGCTCAATATGCAGAGGGAAATATGCCTGGCAGGAGATTGCTGCAGTTTTCCTCCATTTATGGTTAGATACAGATTTTCGAGTAATTCCTGCTTAATAAAATATTTAGTATTATCATCAAAAAAAATATTTTTTTAAGTGCTTTACGTCATGTGATTTAGAGAAATTAGCCAGCATTACAGCAGGGAAGGATAAAGTATATATATGTGTATATGTTGGGGGTGGAAGTTTGTCCCTCCCATTTTTTTCAGTCCAGTCCAGTCCCATCTAAAAGCTTGGTCTCCAGAACCTCCTCTGACAAGTTTCCTTGCTTTCCTGTGAGAATAGACAGCCGCCGTCACAGAGGAGCTGAGGGGAGTTCAGGAGATCAGAGGCAAAGCAGCAGTTGCCTCTCTTCTGGGAAAACCAGATGACCCCCTTCAAAGTGATAATGTAAACAGCTAGCAACTGCTGGAACCGTGGGAGTTTGAAGTAAAACCTGAAGAATTCTCCTGCAGGATAAGTGTTAAAACGACCAACGCTGTAAGTTGTATTTGTTTTACCTATTTTACCCATTGAAGCAGGCATTCGCTGGAGCTAAAGCATTTAAATTATCATGGTGTGATTTTGTGATCTGTGGGCTTTGAAGCTTTGGGAGAGTAAGAGGTTATTTTCAATGCGCTGATTGCAGATAAAGGATACTTTATGATGATATATGTTTTTGTGGAACAATTTCTAAGACATGGTGTGTTTGGTTTCAATGCATTAACACTTTGTTTTGCCTTAAGACTTGATTATGTCTATTTTTTACAGCATTTTCTAACATTAACATTGTAGATCTTCATTGCTAAACCGGCCTGTCTGCAGCTGCTCTGTCTACTCCAGCTGCAAAGGCTTCAAACAGCTGCTTTCAATTAATGTCATCCCCTCTTGAAACATGAACAAGCATTTGTTGACTTTAGATGTGGAGCTCAGGCAGGAACAGGATTTCATAATATGTGTGCCTGGTGATGTGAGTTATAGACAGCCATAAAACTGAAAAGGCAGGTCGTGACCCAAACCCTCTCACCCGTGCGATGAATTGTTCCTGTTCGCATTTCAACACAGTTTCCATTTTAGTAATTTTACGTTAGATTAAGTTTTATGATGTCATCAACTCGTCGCTCAGTGAATTTCATAATAAAAGGCGTTCTTTTATCGCACTTAATTTGGATATTTTTGTAGTTTGTATTAAATGTCAGTTCTTTTGTATAAATGTTTTTTTTTATAGCATTACTAAATTGAAAATGAACACTTAATTTTCCCAGTGTTCGTTACAATGTGACACATATGAGGGAACTGTTAGCCAGACCGCCACCTCAGCCCTGAGTTAAAGTGAACCACACACTAAACACTAGATCTCCAACATGGAGGCCATCCAAAGACAACCACAGCAGGGACTACAGCCAGCTCCTCCACTTAGGTAAACAGTCTGTCTCTTTCCCCACCACTGCAATGCGTGTGTGTGTGATTACGTGCATGTGTGTGTGTGTGTGTCGGTGCGGGTTCTACACCCAAAAGCAGCGACGGCACCGATCCAACTGTAACAATGTAAATTGTTTCAGGTTCAAAGTGTGCTCTGTTGTTGCCACCCACCCTGCTGTGGGAGTGTAGCAGGACCATTTTTAGCAAGTTGCGATATATTCTGTGTGAAGTTATCAAAACAATGGCATTGTTTTGTAGCAGAGATATAAAAAAAACCCTCTGTGGTACGAGTTCTCTTCTCTCTCTCAACCTTCTCCGCCAGGTTGATGCAAAAGCTTTGTGTGCAAGTTTGACTTAATGCAAATGTCTATTTTAATGTATAGTATTCCTGGAAAACTACAGAGAAGCTCTTGTTTCTAGTCAAGGACGTGCAACTACATCCCTCTCTGCAACTTTTGATTGTGCTTTTGGAAATAGACCGTTCCCAGGAGTTTGACATTATGGATGTTTACATAATGCTCTGATAAGTCATTTCTCCAAATGTCCATTAAGTTAGACAGTGCCTTTCATAAACACCAATCTAAGCAAAATGATATCAGCTTAATTATATTGTCTGCATGACAGAATGACTGGAGAATAGCACAGATAACTGGGTAAAAACAAAGGTGCTGTAATTTATCAATACAATGTCCACGTCTTTTTTGTGAAATAATTAGTGAGCTGTTCGTCATAACTTTTTTTAATTTGTGAACAAATGTAATTATTGAAACATTATCTAAAAGTTTTCTGAATCTGCTCTTTACGAGCAAACATTTGGCAATGGTTCAAAATTATGTAATTTTAGTTTTAAGTAAAACAATCTTCAAATTTTAATAGGGGAGCACCCCCAAACCCAATATATCCTAGTATCTTTTATTTACTGTAGAAATTCAGAATGTGTCTCTTTATCCTGCTGCATAATATGTAGGAGCATCCTGACTGGGAACCTGAATGATACCCCACGATAGGCTACAAATAACACAGGAAAGCACTTTAACACTGTGGGTAAATGCACAAACACACCACCTCAACCCTACAATGTTCCTATTGGAATATAATTGAAGTATTATAGGCCTATCATAGAAGATGCATAGCCCAAGAATAACAAAAGCAATATAAAAAAAACTGATTATGACTGACACAGTATAACATGCTTAAAGAAATAATAAATAAATAGGAATAAGTCGACATGTGAATAAGAGAGTACTGCCACTTATTTTTTTTCCACTTCACTCACAGACTACTTGAAGAGGCCACCTCAGTTAAAAATTCCTAGAACCGCCACTGTGACTATGAGCATGGTGAATGGCATAGGCATAGTTGATTTCTAACTAGCTAAAAAGGCTCCCGTCCCAACTGACCCCGTTCTCCCCTATTACAGGCATGTCAAATGTGGTCTACAACTCTTTGTGCTCCACAATCACATTCAGGTTTTTGAGGGCGGAACACTACTGGTGAAATTATATTTAAATATTTGGATCTGGAAACAAATCTCAAGCTTCCCGGATAACTGTGCTGCCATATGGCTCTAAACGATCGGTCATTTAGCTTGCACTCGGGGTCAGGGGTCAGGTTGAGTTGATAAAGAAGGTGCCCAGCAGTGACCGAAGTATAATCAGGGAGGCGGCTGGCAAGACTCTAAAATAGCCAATATTTCAAATATGTCTGTAGTTAGAAGGGAAACAGTTGGGATTTCAATCTTTTAGGAAATCAATAGAGAATGGCTTTGGTTAATGAGGGAATACAATGACCCCTTCCCTCGTGCTCTAATTACAGGGAAGAACAATCAGTCAAGGAGGCAGAATAAACTTGTGTTATATTTGCTTCTCCTCATTGTATTTCTGTGAACTGGCGGAGTTCCTTTTCTTTTTTTTTTCATGCATTTTGCAGAGAACAGCCTCTTGTCTGTAAAAGTGGACGTTATCTGGCAGCCATTCACTCTTTGCCTAATTCAGCCTCAGACAAGAGACAGCATAAGCATTGGTTACCGTGGCAACCGTGCTGGGAACAGGCCTGAGACAAAGTTGTCTTCCTTTTTCTCCCGCTCCACATCAATCACGATAAAAATGTACGTCTGTTGCTCTGAATGTGCTTTCTGAGTGGTCCCAATAAACCTGGATGATGATTTAGTCTTTTCATACATAATTTCCATAACAAAGATTCTCTGAAAGCAGGCTCTGACATGTATTATTCTTGTCCTGCAGTACTTTGGTGACATCTGCGGCACCCGAGAGTACAGGCTGAATTTAGACCACCGTTCGTCAGCTTGAAGACGAGACTGCAGCTTCCAGAGAAAGAGACAAACTGTTTCTTTTCATTCCACAAAATTCAAGTCATTGCAATAATATCCAATGAGCCAAACACTGTCACCTAAAGTCTGCTTTGATGTAGTCCAGTATTAATACAAATCATCAGTGTTGAAATTATTATTAATGACCTGAGAAAAAAACAGTCCAGAGCTATCTATCAAAGAATCGTGGGAAAAAAACGAGGCATGAAAATTAATGAATGCTGTTTGCGTTTTGCATCGAGCTAGCAATATTTTCTGTGCCGACCTAACAGTGATCACAGATGAACTGGTAGATTAAAGGTCTAACAGATAACATTTTTTATGTAGATGAATGATTTCTTTTAAATAATAACTCCACGGAGCATTTAGAAAGGTGCTGAATAAAAGTACTGCTTTTCCTAAAAAAGATTACTATAAGTGTGAATTAATCATTTTAAATATTTTGGCGGGTCCAACAAATGAATGTTTTGTTTTTATCTGTGGAAGATATGTTTGGTTCCCACTGCTAACAACACTTGTGAGCCAATAGTATAAACTACGTTGGTATCACGTGGTATTTCTGTGTTGACAGCGATCAAGTTGCCAGTTAGTGTGGAAAAAGCTGATAAATGAGTTTGATGGTAAGCGTCCGGCTTCACTCCGGTACCAATCTCAAGTGCTCAGCGATAAAAGGAGGCTGCCTATGTCATGCCTGGCCGCACTGACACTGGTGTCTCCATCAGGCTGCAGAATACTTGAATATATACCGTGGCAACCAGTGACAACTGACATTATCACATAATTAGCTGTCTTAGCTCAATTGCTGTACAACAATAACCAATAAAATTCAAATTCGGCATATTTAGACACCACGATCAACAACAACCAACAGCCATTACAACCTTAAATAACGTGCTGTCATCAGTTAGATTGACAAAATGAGAAAAAAAACAGCTTCAATCACTGAGGAGCTATGTTAGCATTAGTGACGGTTGTGTCCAGTTACCTAACGTTCCCTCAAACAATATATAATGAAGATGCGCATGAAAGGGGAAAGTGGTCCACAGACAGACATAAACACCTGGCAAAGTACTCTAAACCACCTCTGTGGTATTTCCCACTACAGTAGGTGTCTACAGGACCACGTATTGCCCATGATGACTCACACACAGACTCACAAGGTGAAAATAATACCAGCGTCGCTGTTGCTGCTGGTAACAAAACACTTAAAGGGAGACTTCACCAATTTAACACACAAAGATCAGTCTGTTTGTCACAACGAGTACTACTTTACTCAACATGTGAATACAGTTGTAGAATGTCTTCTGTGGCTCTGAAGGAGCTTTTGTCAAATTTGAGAGAATGACCCCGATGATGTCAGTCTCAGCTGGGCTTGGAGAAAACAAATGTATAACAGTTTACAAAGTCTGAGTTGCAAATTAGGGAACAGGACTTTGAAAGACATGCATCGTTACCAGGCAAGGAGGGTCTAATGAAACACACTATTGAGTTGCATTATGGGGGAAGTGTAGGGACGATACGATCTAATGGCTATTTTAAAGATTTTGTGATATGCGACCAGATATATTGCAATATATTGCCATTTATTACCTTTTTTCAACTGCAAATTACGTAGTTTGTCAACATCTGTTTTATCTAATAAGATACAGTTTTCACTCAGTACACCTCAGAGTTTTCATTCACATATCTTAAGGTGAGAGGTCAAGGAATCCCTTTGAAAATGACCATACTGGGCGTGCCTGGTTAGGCCTCAGTCCTGACCGCGGTGGCCTGGGTTC
>CAKALG010005805.1:0-11730 GCA_916700815.1 Helicolenus hilgendorfi
ATACTGGGACCGTCTGAGTCCACCTCCTTCTTCTCCTGCCAGCTCCGCCTCACACTGTGCACAGCTGGACAGGAACTAGATTAATGTTGTTTGTGGGGGCCAGCGTTAAACAAGAGTTCAATGACGCCGTAAAGGAGGATTGGTTTGTTGTTGCTGAACCAAAGAGGCAATGAAAGGCCAAATCTGTATTTGACTGTTGGTTTTGTGCCCTGCATCCGGGGTCACTGCTGGTTAATTACTAGAGATGGTGTATTTTGGCATGGTCATCACCACCCTCCCATGCTTTGCTTCCTTTGTGTTTTTTCCCCCCTGGACAACCATTGAGGTCCTCATCAACGTGTTACATTTCATAATCTTTGGCATCACAACAGTATTCATAAATAAACTTGGTTTGGTCTTTGTTAGACTTGACTAGTTAACTTAATTGGCCATGAGCCAACTATAAAACGTCATCATCACACGGATATCATTTTCAGGAATAGTCACAGTGATTGTATGGAGGACGAAACCTGCCAAATCCAAAATAAATTAATGGATAAATAAATAAATGACTTGATAAATAAATAAATATGTCATTAAATGTAGCAAAAATAATATAAAAAATAAATATATCCATTAAGTAATTGATAAAATGTGACATAAATTAATATTTTTGTTTAAATTTGCTTCTTTAAAAATAAATATAAAATAAAAAAACATAATAAAAAATGAATGCAAACATAAATAAAGAAATGCAAAATAAATTAAACAGAAGAGTAAATAAATAAGGGAATTAATATAAAGACAAATAAATAAAGAAGCTAATTAAAACCAAAATATTTTAAATTGCGACATTTATTTATTTATTGAGTCATTTATTTATTTATTTTTTATTTTCTCAGGTTTCGTCCTCCATATTGCTTGGACCTTTATTATACTGCAGATAATTTTTCCAGGAGCTGTCAGTGTGTTGTGATATAAATCATTTCCATATTTGTTCAAGTTAAATAAGCTGTTGCTTCCAGCATTCATTACCAGAGTAACAGATTAAGTTTAACTAATTTATTTACCTGTAGTTTACCTGTGCACTGGGCTGGCCAGCAAAACTCAATAACAAATTCAATAAAATATGCAATTATTGCATTAAATGTTTCAACAGTACATCCCAGATAAGGGTATGCTCATAAATCACAGCCCTATTTGTTTGCGAGGAGCAGCATTTTTCTGGTTTATGGTACAGCTGCTGCATTTTAGAAAGTGTTTTATTCATTTATCCACTATTTACCCTGTAGCTACCCCCTTTAAGGATGAATGCCATTACCTGCAATACACACACATTATCCTGTAATTTGATCTAAACTGATTAATTATGATGCAGAAATCTTTACTGTCATTTTGATCTTGAATATTTTCACGTTGCTGGCTTTTAATTTGCGTAAATCATATGCTCCCCAATGCATTTTACTGTTTAAATATTGTATGCTAATTTTGGTTTCATTAATTTGTCTTATCTTGTCTTTTTACCCATGTCAGTCTCTGATTTCTTTTTATGCTGCTTGTAGATTATGTCGTCTTAATTTTACAGTGCACAAGAGAACCTTGTGCTGCATTTTAGATAAAAAACAGATACCTTATAAATGTATTAGTATTACAGCTCTTGAGTAAGGTTCACATTGCATCATCCTTTCATAACTAAAACAATATTTTCCTTTCTTGTTTACACTGCTAAGTTCTGAATGAATGAATGCTCTGAGCGTGAAAATGGCTGAAACACATGGATAAGTATTGCAGATAAGTGTAATGACAGCAGCCCAATGGCAAATCTTCCAAACAGACTGGAGAGTTGAGTTAAAAGCAGGGGATATATTCTTCTGTAGATAGCCACAGCTTGTTATCAAAGCAGTGCTGTAGTGCAGAGTACGTATACGCAGGAATATGCAGGTATACTACGGCGTATACCTACTTATTTTTCAGTCGGCCACCCACTTCTAAATCCCCTCTGTGCATCTTCGTCATACATTGTTTGAGGGAGCTCTGGGGTGTCATGTTTTTTTTTTTTATATTCGTCTACATGTTATCAATACGACCTTTGTCTGTCGAGGGAATAAGACAGGTATTTTCTTCCTCTGTGAATAATAACCTGTACTTTGAGTCGGTCTTACAACAAGAGGATTAACTATTTATCTGTATGTCTTTGTACGGATATGATCTGTGGAGGACCTCTGCAAGAGAAACTGTAATCACATGCACCGAGTGTCTGGTTCCTGGATGCTTTAGGGGGCCGAGTGAGTGAGAGTCTCAGGGGGGATAGGGTAACAGGTGGGCTGAGTGCCATTCACAGGGGTCACACTGCACAATGCTAGCATCTCCCTTTGATGCTGATACCATCTTCTGTGTGTCTGCTCAGCCCTGCTCCCTATTTCACTGCTCAGCGACTTTACATCCAGTTGCCTCCAATTGTGTCTGCAGAACTGCCCCCGGGATCCAATAACGCAGCCCCACTGTAAGACAATTACCCGCTTTAATAACGGGCGTCATTACACACCCAGTGGATAGAATATGAAATACGAATTCTGAATGCTGAAGTGTGTTTGTGTGTATGTGAGCAGCATCGAATCCCATCTGCGTCCTCGCTGATCATTACAGAAAGTCTTTATGAGTTTAGTTTCATTAGAGCCTTTGCAGTTCCCCTTAATGACGATGTTTAGGTCAGAATAATACTCATTATGTACTGTTATGAAACAATGACAATGTTTTATTCTTCTTACATCAAAAGTATTTTGATTTGTTTTGTTTATATGCTGGTTTACATCCAATAACTGACTGTGAGGTGTTGTTAACCTCAGTTATAAAATTATAAGCAAACACAAAGATCCCTTGTATAGCTTAATACTGAGAAAGTCCTCAAAAAACATGACTATGACTACTTTAACCCCTTAACAATCCGACGGTCCGCCAGTATCTGGCTCAGTTCAAGCAAGAAATGAAACTAGAAAACCTAAGGATTCTATTGTTACCAACCATGTCATGCTAGGTTTTCAGGAAGAACGCTTAATAATGCTACAAAGTTATGCTAAATTTTGGCAAGGAAAAACTGGCATGAGCATTTTCAAAGGGGTCTCTTGACCTCTGACCTCAAGATATGTGAATGAAAATGGGTTCTATGGGTACCCACGAGTCTCCCCTTTATAGAAATGCCCTCTTTATGATAATCACATGCAGTTTTGCAGTATAAATGTCTTATTTTCGCCTATACTAAAATGGTGTGTTTGAATATTTCTGCATGCTGGGGTCCCTAAACAGTCTTGGAATTACCCCATTTATTTAAATTTGACCTCACTCTATAAAATAACCTGCAACCAGTCACAAACTGCAGACTTAGGGCATTCAGAGGATGGATGGCTTTCCTAGATAGATTGACAATAAGGGGGTTTCTGAGCAGTTTACACAACAGAAGTGCTCACCATCCAATTGGCGAAAAAATGCAATTCTTGCAGAAATCTCCAAGTGTCAAAAGTTTTGATACCAAGTCACAGCATCTCTTTTTCTATGGTGTTCCTCAAGGTCTTGGTGTCTTAATGTGGTATTTTGGAGGATAAGTGATTGTTTTGATCAATTCTTGAGTGGTAAAAAAATGAATGGTATCAACTCCAAAATTGCTGTAACAACTTACGAGACATAGTAGAGCATGTGAATGGCCATCATATACTTTCATTATGATGTTCTAAGCCCTGATACACTTTCAAAATGTATTTTAATTAATTAACTAATTAATTAATTCATGTTCATTTCTGATTTATGACTAGAACAACTTGACACACAATGTTGAGCTGCATCTCAAATTAGTCTTCAGGTTCCCAGCTTTCAGTTGATGTACACCACTTCTATGTGACATCTACTGTTGACTTTTTATCTCCCCCTGAATATCCCCTGTCCACCAACCCCACCCCGCTGAAAAAACAAAGAGGGCTGAGTGGTAAAGGGTTAAGCTGCTGCTATCATGAATGTGTTTTAGATCGCTTGTATGTAGAACACATAGGAGGATTTATTCTAGGAGCCATTCGACTTGTGAACAGCCACAGTACAAGAAATGGTCAGTTAACCTTCTGTATAGACTGATAAATGCACTTGCACTTTTGACCTTTTACAGATAGATATTGCTGCTACTAATCCTTGTGTATGTCTTTTTAACATTTGTCATACTTGTATTTTTAGATTTAAATGAATTGCTGTTTGCACGCTCCGCTCGTTTGCCTTGAATTGCCCCTTGAGGGACGAATGCAGTATTTTGAATTGCATTATGTGAGTGATGACTAGTTTGTCATAGCCCGGCCCTGAATCCCCTGTGTTTCATTATGTGCACAGAAAACACATTAGCTGACTATCTTAAATGTGGCTTTACATAAAAATCCAGGCGTCGTGATCATAGTCAGTCTAACAAAAGCATTACCACAAGAAACAAAACAAACCATTTGTTACCAAGCTGGAACTTTATAGCCGTAGAACAGTCATGCATTTTCATTGGCTTAGTGGACCGGTGCCAGCCATCCATAGCGTGCATGGGACCATAACATAGAGAGAAAAGACGAGTGGAGAAGGAGCTGATAAGTCATTTATGAGACATACATTATTAATAAGCATCATGATTGCAGAACAGAGACTGAAAACACACAACGCCATCTGGACTATGAGTACGGTTTGTCAAAACAAAATGGATAAATGAAATTTTGATTAAGTTTATTAGTGGCTCTTGATCTAATTTACACAGCCATTCATTGCCATTTGCCCGAGAGTGCTCAGGGTCAGGGCGGTGATTATCAGGCTGAAAGTATGGCACAGACGTAGGCATCCTTAGATTCTCAGCTAAGTGTAGTCATTACAATATTATGATAATGTGCTCCACTTTTATTATATAGTAAACGTTTAATGGAGTTGGATTAGGTTTATGAGAACAATTAAAGAGTGAGTACTGTCTTTACTAATCTTCTTATGTAGTTTGATAACAACAGTGCTGGCCAGTGAGTTTGTCCATATTATATCCCAGTGTTTCCCAACCAGGGTACTTGTACCCCACTGGGTATTTCTGCAGTAACCAGGGTGCATGTGGATAGATTGTGCAATGGCTCAACTAGTTTGAAAAGACAAGAAATTATTCATCCAATATTACAAATTGTTGTGATGATGACCTGTAGTAATTTTACTGTCACACTAACCAGTGAGGTACCAGCTATGATAGGCTGACTAAACAGTCAAGCATCGACATTGAGAGTGCAAGATCTTTAAATAGTTAGCTGAAAGTAATGGATGGTTGGAATGGTTAGCTAGACATTTACATAAAGGGCTGAAATAATTAGCTAAAAGTAATCAATAAACAGTTAAAGGTGCAGTGTGTAGGATGCAGCAGGCTGTTTTAGAGCTAGAATGAAGAAACTAGGAAACCAAATGAATCCATTGGTAACAAGCATGTCATGCTAGCTTGTCGGGAAGGAGGTTAAATAATGCTCCAAAAAAAAAACTGACATGGCCATTTTCAGAGGGGTCCCTTGACTCTGACCTCAAGATATGTGAATGAAAATGGGTTCTATTGGTACCCACGAGTCTCCCCTTTACAGACATGCCCACTTTATGATGATCACATGCAGTTTGGGGCAACAACATGCAGTTTTTTAAATGTAGTATAAATATGTTATTTTTGTGTTTTCTAAAAATGGTGTATTTGAATATTTCTGCATACTGAGGTCCATAAACACTCTTGGAATTGCATAAATTGGGTATGACTGGAAATGAGCCCAGTTGTATTCAGCAGGTGAGTTTTAAGGGATTAACTATGTAAATGCTAAAATAACATTGGCTGATGGCTGGTGCTAATTTCCAACCCTGCACGTAACTTACGTACTTAAGTAGCATCATTTCCGTAGTTAGTTGTTTCCTGTGAAGACGGAAGTTTATTTTACAAGACTTTATGCATGTAACAAGTGGATATTGACAGGTGTTGTGCGACCTTCGTAGGAAAACGCACGAAAAATGCAAAATAGCTTTTCGTAAGATATAATACGAACCGATGTATGAGGATACGTTGCCACTCCAAATGGAAATAATAGGAATGCAAACTTGACCAAACAAACAATGCCAATTCAATAGTGTTAAAAATAAATAAATATATAATAAATGTACACTTCTACGTACTGTAGTCACACTCAACATCCACTTTCAAATCAATTGAAATGAACCCAGTTGGAAGATGATGGGTGGAGTAAGATGAAGGGGTACTTGAGCTGATCTGATAGGAATGCGAGGGTGCTTGAGATAACCACCGCTCTAGCCTCCTCTATATAACTAGTTTCTGGTGTCCATTATTTTTTATTTATTTGTGCTCTTTTGGTTTGTATTTCTGCAGAGTGATGTCATTGTGCCCGAGGTAATACATACAGGCCTGGCACTGTCTCTGCAGCCCAGAGGTCTGTTAGAAGATATCCTTACCTCTACTACGCAGCACCAGCTAGGGGCTCATATCACTCCTTGTTGCTTGAGCAGGTGTTTTACTGCTGTGGGAGGATTGGCACACACCCAGAGATCTAGAGAGAAGAGAGAGAGAGAGTGAGATATTCTGTCATGCACTGGGTCAGAGGAATGCCTAACTATAATCATCAGTGATGGTATAATCATAGCTCAGTCAAACTCCACTCCAGGCTCATATATCCCCCCCCTCTCTTACCACTGTGCAGCACACTCTCTCTCTCTCTGATATGAGTGAAACTGGCAATCTGACTTTAAAGAGCCAAGTCTCAACTTCGTCTGAAGAGTCTTTATCATTCCAAGAGTTTCAGGCTAATCTAGGAGCGCTTTCCCCCATTTTAATCTGCGTCTGTGTATGAAGAGTGTCCCATTGGGGTTGCCATACACTAGAAGATTAATGAACCCAATTTGCAAAAATGACCTTTTGGCTGCTAAAGCACTGGCGCTGCTAAGCCTCTTAATGCCTGCTTTCAAAAAAAAAAAAAAATGTTGTTATAGAGAGCAACTGTTCAGATAAGAGTGGGGGAAAATAACCATATCAGAAGTTGAAGGAGGAGTCTGGATTAAAGTCAAGCTGATGTGGCCACCATACCAGCCCTTAGAGGATGGGTTTCAGAAAGAAAATGTAGGATGATCAGAGCATTAAACAACCAAATCAGAAGTTGGGATGAAACTGACAAGCACTTCTGACAACGACACTTACACTAACAACAAGCAGGCATCATGAGTTCACGTCATTACGAATGCAGCATAGCCTCACAATGGAAAGGACAGAAAGAACCATGTTGTGAACGTTCATAAAAATGATTAAGGTTTCATTAAACTGCCTCCTCTTTAGAAATCCACAGTTCCCTCGGGCATTTAAATCTTTTTGAAATGAACTGACAAATGACTAATAGTATGAATCTGAAGAGATATTTAATGACGCTCACTTCAACATTACTTGATGAACAGTTAAGCTCCGTCATTAGCCCATTACGAATGTGTGTTCATCACCAGTCTTTAGATTTTTTTGACAGTTCTTGCCAAAAGAAAATGGAAGAATCCTCATAAAGAAATTGAAAGAGACTGCAGAGAAGACATGGCTAGTTCAAATATTTACTCCAAATCTGATTTATTTAGATATGTTATGACTTTCAGATTAATGTAACCCAAAAAGCAAGTGAATGGTGTCAATCTGATCTAACTATAAAGCAAAAATCTGTCTGTTCGTCTGTTTGTCCTTCACATATCACGAGAACCGTTCTTCTGATCGACTTCACACTTGGTGGATGTGTTGCTCAGGACCTTAGGGAGTGCAGTGTCGAATGTGGTGCAATTTGGCCAGATGGTGGCGCTATAGAGAGGTGAAATCCCCCCCCTTCCGATGGATCACCATGTGACCTTATTTTGGAAAAAATATCAACGGTAGTCAACAGCAAGAGAAAAAATATTTTTTTGATCCCATTCAAATTGTGCCATGAATAACACATATGATGTTTACAATTCTTGTAAAATTGTCTTTTAAATTGACAAACATCATATCTGTGATTCATGGTACAATTCAAATGGGATTAAAAAAATATTTGTCTCTCGCTGTTGACTACCGTACATATTTCTTCTGAAATAAGGAACCGTGGGGACCCCTGGAAAAGGAGGGACTTCGCCTCTCTATAACAATGAACTTTATGTTTTGGCCTGTACATTTTTAACCATAAGTCTCAAAAGCAAAAGTCTATTTTTCCTGGATTCTGTGGGTCCAGATGAATCGATCTATACAAGCCACGCCCAGTTGCATCTAGATCGATTTTTCTGCCATTTTAAATTGTGTCCTAATCTGATTTTTTGCTACTCCTCTTACACATTTTGAGCAAAACATTTTTTTGACTTCACCCATGGACCATCACCACAGTATGGACAGTCCTAATGGCAAGTGAACACCACAGTCTGTGGCAAGGAATGGCTCGTAATTAATCCTTGACTCATTTTAACACCATTTCTTATGTGCCATTTCAGCTGCAGTCATGAAAATGACTAAAAAATGTGGTGAAAATCTAACATGTGGTACAGGCACATCTTGAAATCTGCATACCACACCCTCAGCTGAGTTAAGCCATTAAAATTAAAGATTATTGGCACAAGGCCCAGACAAATTGTAGCTGACAAAATAAACGACTGGACGACGGCGCCGCTATCATCTCAGTGAGACGGAGAAAATAAGAATTCCGGGAGCGTTTTTTATGTCACTTTCTGCTCATCAATTTAAAAACGCTTTAGTCTTCATATCCCGAAACAGAATAATGTGCACAGTTTCAATTTATTTAGAAATGTTGTCCATTCGCTGTACAGAATCTAAAATGCATTCAATGCATTTTGAAGGTACATTTAACTGAGAAATATGGATGTTAAATTTCTCAGACAGACTTCTGAGCGTTTGCCACAAAAAAAAGTGATGGCAGAAGCACTTTGAAGGAGCATTTTAGCGTGAGCATCTGGTATTTTAGGTTGGTTTAAAGGTTTGTAACGAGCAGTCTCAAGCTGTTCTTTCTACCCCACAGTCCCGTGAGCCATCACTCTCGCTGCAAGGACATATCACCCAGGCTTTTAGAGGTATTGTAAGTGCACTAAAATATGATTTAGCTCCGGAGCATGGCTCTAATTCTTTAGTCATTTCTCGTATTCCCTGCCATATTTATTCCGTTAAGATGAATTAAATGCATTTAAAGGGAGTAAACTGAGCAGTGGGGCGTCTTGCTATGCTCCACATTATGAGGCAGAGTGGTTATTTAGCAGTCCCTTTCTCTGACGGTAAATAGTAGAGTTTGAATGAGACAGTGGATGGTTTTGCCATTGACTTTGACATTGGCAGAGAGATTGATTATAGCGTCGTTCATTTGACACAAATGTATGTTTTAAAGCAAATGGGCGAAACATCAGGCCTGTCAGGAATATAGATGAGGGAGCTTTTGGAGAGGCAGTCGGATAGCAGATATATAACCCACCACACTGACGTTCCTCTCACTGACATTCACTTGTTTTTACTTCTTGGAGTTTCTTTCACAGCCTGTGTATGTCGGCAGTATGTGTGTACAAAGACTGTATGTGCACGCATGTGTGTTTGTGTGTGTGTGTGAGTAACCAAATGTTGTCATTGAGGAAAGCCTTTCTGGCAGCACAATGTTATGTCATACAACTGAACCTCGGTCCACAGACTGCATACTGTCAAAACAAATTACCACTCTATGCTCCTCTCTGTTTCTCTGCTTCTCCCTTTCAGTTGCTAAAATGTAAACATCTTGTAAAATCTCATTATCTTAAAACAAATGCAAATTCTGTTAATTCTACCAGTTGTGGAAACTGTTTGCCATACGGACGCGATTATTATAACAAGTATCTGTTGACTGGAAACAACATAATTAGGCTAATCACTCTGTTATATCACTAATAAAAGGACCTTTGATTTTTCTTAAAGGGGACATGCTCATTTTCAGGCTTTATGGCTACATGTTCACATGCTTTAATGTTCAAAAAACACATTATTTTCCTCATACTGTCCGTCTGAATATGCCTGTATTCACCCTCTGTCTGAAACACTCAGTTTTAGCGCATGTCTCTTTAAGCCTCCCCTCCTGAAAAAAGCCCAGTCTGCTCTGATTGGCTTGTGAGAAAAATATGGCGCACCTTTACAAAGGTAGTTCTCAAGCCGTGGGCGATATAGGTTTCATCTGAAATCGCATACTATGCGCTACATACCCAATATGTGTACTATCGTTCAACATAGTACTGTATGTATCTTTTCGGACACACTGAGCAGTCATTTACGTCGTCACTTCCTGAGAGCCTCCTTGCTGGTTGGAGATGTGTAACCCGTACTAACTTCATGTGACCAAAACAACAGTTTGTGAGAATCAAAGTCTGAATTCATTTAAAATTAGGGCTGTCAAAGTTAACGCGATAATCATGCAAGATTAAATAACGCTCCAAACTTAGGCTAAATTTTGGCGAGGAAAAAGCGAGTTACGATTTGAGCATAATCTTTATGCTTAATGCAGTACCTGTGAGGGTTTCTGGACAATATTTTTCATTGTTTTGTGTTGTTAATTGATTTCTAATAATAAATATATTCATACATTTGCATAAAGCAGCATATTTGCCCACTCCCATGTTGATAAGATTATAAAATACTTGACAAATCTCCCTTTAAGGTACATTTTGAAGAGATAAAAAATGTGTGATTAATTTGCGATTTGATTAAATACTTGAATTCATTGCGCGTCCATGTGCTGCTATTCCCATGTTTAAGGGCCATTGGATGGTTTTTCACTACATCACACAGCACATGTTGAGTATTAGAGCTTTTCAGCCTGCCCGTTGCATCGTGTTTGAATGTATTGAGGAAGTAGCATAATGTTTTTCTTCTACTGGACAAGAGCAGTCTGTTGAGAGCGTGGTCATTGGGTGAGGACATTAGTTACCCCCTCCTCATTCACACGGCGTGCTCGCGGGCGCTGAAGCCGTCACCTAGCAACCGGCAACAAGTTTAGGGACATTCCTGTGTGTGGTCATGCTCACTCAAAGCACGAGATGATTCAAATTGTTTAACTGGAGCAACAGAGCCACACTTTTTTATCAGATACAAAAATAGATACTGTACATTTAAAACAGGTGTCTTTCCCTCTATTCATAAGGCAATATTCTGCTGTGGGAGGTAAACACAGTCTGCGCTCGGCTTATTATTGAAGTATTTAGCATCTGTCTCTCGATTAAAAAAGCTCAAAACTAATTAATGCCATCTGAGAATAGCGTGCAAAACCGCTCCTGTGTCCTCGCAGTGTGGGACTTGTTCACAGTGGGGAGGGGGAACAGACAGAAAGAAAATTAATTTGAGACAGGAGTGGGCAGTGAAAAAGAGAGGAGGGGCGAAGACAGGCAGAGAGAAAGAGTCCAGGGAAGCAGTTGAGTCTGGCCCAGGCAGGGTCCCCGGTTCTCCCCCTCAGTCCTCTGTTTACACACACAGAAATTTCGGACAATTTCACAGCTCCCCTTTCAGCGGCCATTGAAAGGGGACAGATTCCTTCCTGGTTACTCACCCTCTATCCAGTGAGAGTGGTTGCTATCATGGGAAAATCCAAACCTTTGGCATCCTCAGTGGGTTACCGCTCTGCGTCGCGCTATAGCCTCAGTGCAAACAGCAGCCCCGCGTAATGCCTGTGAAATCCGTGTGTGCGTGAGGTTCAGGGCGCATTGCTGGGATTA
>CAKALG010005806.1:0-10144 GCA_916700815.1 Helicolenus hilgendorfi
ATGGATGAAGCAATTGACTTCATTAATAAGCAAGGCAAACCCCTCTGTGTGTACGCATATTCCAGCAACAGCAAGGTACGTGACAGATTCAAGTTAAGACATCCATTGTACGAGCCTGGTGCAGCTGATGTGTATTCTGATCACGTGCTTGCCTTTCTGACAATGCAGGTCATCTCAAGGCTAATGAGTGAGACCTCTAGTGGAAGCTTTTGCTCCAATGACGGCGTCCTGCAGACTCTAATGGTGGCCCTGCCTTTCGGTGGAGTTGGTAAGTCAGTGGCAGCAGCAGAGTACAAATTATGCTAAACGTAGTGGTGGAATAAAATTACCCATATCAACTCTCCCATCACTTTTTTGACAGGTGCCAGTGGAATGGGTTCCTACCACGGCCGCTACAGCTTTGACACTTTCTCTCACAGGAAATCATGCCTGCTAAGAGGCACACGGTTTGAGTGTGTAACCTATCTGCGTTATCCGCCTTACGAGGACCGCAATCTGTCTCTAATGACATGGGCCAGTACCCTGTCCCAGAAGAGCCAGGGCTGGTGCCAGATCCTGTGATTGTGTGGGAGGGTGATAACAGAGCCATGCTGGAAGAAAGCCAAATGCCCCCTAAGTCAGCAACAGTCCTGACATGCAACTGTATTGTTAGTGTATTAAAAATAGATGAGAACAAAACCTACTGGGGTGCAGCCGCATCTAACAGAGGAAGAGCAATATACAGTACATAGCAGCTGTTCAGTCTCTAGGTGATGATAATTATAAAATCAACAAGAACAAGAGATGCAAGTATTTTAAGTTTCTCTGCTGCAGTGCCATAACTGTACACCAACTCCACTAAATGTATGTGATGAATGAAACATTACCTGTGCAAAATAAACCAAGAGGTATATTTATTGGCTGAATGGTTTATTTTTTTTAAATAAGAAAACAATATTGGACATCATTCATATTTATTAACAATAAAAGTGAAATCTCTGCAACACCAACCATCACCAAAAACAAATTGGGCCTGTGTCTTTTTGCTCATGTGAGAATATGGTCATTCAGGTCTTTTGTAGATTTTCTCCTCGTTGCCATCTTTCATAGCTGCATATCTGGCCGCGGTGAACAGGTAGTCACTCAATCTGAGAGAAAAATATTGGGACATTTATAAGATGTGTAAAAGAGGAACTATGTTCTCATATTAATTTTAAAGCACTGGACTGACCTGTTCAAAAACTTAGCAACATCTGGATCTGCCTCGCCTGACCGAACAATTGGAGCAACACTATAACAAGAACAAAGATCTATCAGAGCCTTCTGAGCCGGAAAAGCAAGACAAAGGGGGTCATTTTACATCATTCAAGGCAAAGAACATGCCGCAACTCTGACCTGCGTTCTGCCCTCCGACACACTGTCCGAGCCAAGTGCAAAGCTGCACTGCCCTTCCCTCCAGACTGTGACACACAAAGCACAAGTATCAGTGCAAGAGGAAAACCTGGACTCTAATAAGAACCCAGTCTCACACATGAACAAAAGGGCTTACAGGTAAAATGAAGTTGGTCAGCGGAGGGAGTTCTTCTGTAAATTTATCAATCCAGGTCTCCAGGTCTGCAATTGGCTGAGCAGTAAATTTCGTTCTCTCTTACAAAAGCAGAACAGAAATAATCAATCCAAAAGATAATCAAGCACACAAGGCACAATATTTTACTGCATTAGACCAGCCAGCAAGTGCATACTTATATGACTTTCTCTTGCAGATGATTGAGGGGTGGCAATATTGGAGCCCACATCTTGTAAAATGCACTGTATCTACAAAGAAAAAAAGAAAAAATACTGTCAGAAATCTTATATCTGGCTGATGTACAATGTCTGCAATGAAGGAAGTTAATAAACACAACATGAAAATCAAACCTTGTCCAGCTGATATGTGAACGTGTGACCTTTGTCGAGGCAAAATTCTCTGGCCAAGCTGTAATGTACAATTCAACACGATCACTTCAGGTGAGGCAGATTATGGAACAAGTTTTAAAGTGAACTGTGACAGGTGAAAAATAGAAATGTTACCCTATAGCTGATGCCAGCTCATCTGTATTCCCCAAGGCTTCAAAAATATGATCTTCCTTTGGCCTCCTTTCCCCTGTAAATGTGCTTGAGAAACCTTTTAGGAGGCACAGCAAAATGGGAGTCAATCTTTGTAATAAATACTTATGGTAACAGTGCTGTAACATGCTTTGTTTTGCTAGTTAAGTTGAAAAACAACCTTTGTCTCCAGTTTTGGTGTATATTTTGGGTACCCTGATGTCTCCTTCAGTGGCATAACTATAGGAAACAGGAAGACAGGAAGATACAAGAGAAGGATTTTGATACAATTATTTTTTGACATATGTGATACCAACACATGACAATTAATGCATGTTAGATAAGATAAGATAAGATAAGATATTCCTTTATTAGTCCGGCAGTGGGGAAATTTGCAGTGTACAGCAGCAAAGGGGATAGTGCAAAAAACAAAATGCCTCAGCTAACACAGTAAAAAAAAGAGCTAGACAAAGTGTAACAAAATATGAACCATTTAAATAGAAGGAAGTATAGAAATAGGAGCAGTATATACAGTATTGACAATAAACTAACTTAACAAAATTGCACAAGTGGAAAATTATATTGCACAGTGAGAATGAATGAAATTCCACCTGAAAATAATCAGGTTCTTGTCAGTTTTTGGTGTGTAAGTGTAAGTGGTCTACTGGGAGCAGTGCTGTAGTATCTGTGATGTACTCAGTATAATAACCAGGGTCTGAAATTAGGTTTAAGAGTTAAGTTTTCTACTAGCCACACAATTTTTTTGTCTGTCACTTCTGAAGTCTATGTAGAACACTTTAGAATTGTAAACACTAGGACTGTGTATTAGAAATAATCTGGCAATACGATACGTATCATGATACAGAGGTTACGATTAAATATATTGCGGTACTCAAAGCAAGGCAATATATTGATTTTTTTAAAACCAAATTTTAGGAAAACGGTCATGGTATAAAAAACACACCGCCATATACATAAAATCTGAGTAAACATTTTTTTTTTAACTTTTCTATGCAATCAGAATAGTAGGATCTGCATTTACATTTCTCTTTGCAAATAAAATAAAGTATTGACTGAGTTAATCTTTGCTTGTAAACTATTAATTAGAAATAAAAAAACAGGGTTTTTGAGAATCGATACAGTATCACAAAACATAATATTGCAATACTCCATATTTTGTTATATTTTCTTCCACCCCTAGTAAACACTGAGTCAGTGGTAGCAGAGACTAGAAATATGGATCATGTAACCTTAATCACTGACTATTTTTAATTTAGGATTTGCTTTGGAAAAATAATATTTTAATATAAGAAAAACCGATCTGCCATGGTGGCAGGTGACCTGGAAGTTTTACCTGCCACAGCCAACATTTACCTTGTTATTTGGCAGGTGACAGATGCTAATTTCGTTCCCTGATAATAACACTGTATTTTTTTTTGTTTCACTGGGTCTCTAAAGTTTCATTTTCAAACCAAGACTTTAGCTGCTATGCTCCCTTTATTTCATAATAGAGTATCCCTGTGCAGCAGCTGCCCAGCTGTTATATAGACTGTTACATGAATAACAAACATGTGCTAACACTTTGCAGCCTACTTTGACAAAGAACAGGGATGTATAACTACCTTCTGTCTGAACACAATGCGTTTCTGGTCCGTAGCTCGTTTATAAGCCTGCCTGTCCTTACAACACACCGGAGGTGAGCAGGTCTGATTATAAACGATGCCATATATTAAAGTTTAAGCTGCTAGCTGCTAAAGGTGAGAGATAGTAGGAGAACGCCTTTTGTTTGTCCCTCCGGAGTGCCCGTAGTTTGTGGGCGTTTCGTTTATCATCGTATGATTGGTCAGCTCACCGTGGGGTTTGAGAACGCTGGACGCTGATTGGACAGAAGAACATGTGTTCAACTAGCTGCGGGACGCTGATTGGACAAAAGAATATATGTTCAACTAGCTGCGGGACGCTGATTGGACAAAAGAATATATGTTCAACTAGCTGCGAGGTTGATTGGCTACTTGAAGCTATGTCAGTCCCGCCTCCTGTGTGCCCACCGTCGTGTTTTTGGCATGGTTTTTTATCACGCTGCATTTTTATGTGTTCAGAGAAACTTCCTGTACTTTGACCAAAAACATGTTTCTTTAAACCCTCTGTAGTCGTCGAGTCTTCATGATAAGCGTAGCGCTGTGGGACAGAGTTGTCAACTGGCTTCAGAGGATTAACATTAGCTAAAGGTGGCTAACTTAGCTTAATAATAACAACAACACTGTCAGTGACAGGTTGAAGCTGAAGCTGCACACTTGTTACAGACATGCAAGTGAAGGAGTTATTGGTGTCTGCTCCAGGGAAGGCTATCCTCCACGGAGAACATGCGGTTGTTCACGGAAAGGTAACCTGAAAGTACAGCTAATAGAGACATGACACTTCATGTTTTTTTTTACATTTATCCTTTGATATTGCAATATACTGTTATTAATTGTTTTTTTATTTGTTTTTGTTTTTTATTGACATAACAAACATTAATTACTTCTTTATTGTTTTCTTTTTTACATTTACATGCATGTTCTTTTTAAATATCTATATATTGTAATTTGCTTAATGAATTGTGTATATATATATATATACACACACACACACAATTATATGCACGATATATATATATACTGTGCTAACAGAGAGATGATACTGAGTGTGTGAGATACTGAGAAACTGTCTAACGTTAGACATGCACAGCCATCAACAAATAACTTTTAATGCATTCAGTTACAAATGCAATTATGCCACCCTCCAAGAGGCTGTGGCTACTTCATTTAAGTACACCTCTGTAAGTTGATTGTCCTACTGTAATGTAAAGAAAAAGAAACCAATAAATTACCTGGAAGATAGACAAAATCACATCCAATCGACAACAAACTGGTATTAAGTCGCTGCGTGCTGTTGTTGAAATCGTTGTGTGTTGTTGTGTTTTTTTTGTTGTTCTTCTTTGAGGTATTTATTTATTTTGTCTTACCTCTTATTTTCTTTGTTTTCTTTTTTAGATATGTGAAATACATGAAATGTCATGTCTCTCTTTCTTTGATTACTGTGGAAATTCTGACTTAACATTTCATTGTTTAATTTAATTATTAATAATGTTAGTCTGTCTATATGTATATATATGTATATATGTTTATATGTAAAATTCAATAACAAAATATTGTTTAAAAAAAATGGATTAAAAGTCTGTCCGTTTAATCACCCTGTGCTCTCTGCTCAATTACAGGTGGCTCTTGCTGTGAGTTTGAACTTGAGAACATATTTACGGTTGAAAGGCACCAATACTGGCAATGTTTGCATCAACCTCCCAAATATTGACACATTCCTCTGCTGGGACTTGTCTGAACTGAAGCAGCTTGTTCCTTATTCCTGTGGTAAGGGGTGGTGCAGCACTGCGGACCATTAACACCACACTGTCATTTTTACTGTTGGATCTACATCATACCTCCTATAGGCCAGTACATGCAGGGACATTTCAGTATTGAGACTTTTTTCCACTGTTTAAAATGAACACTCTTTTCTTAATGAACATTTAACTCCAATATAGCTAATCATCAGATTAGGTACCACAACCTTTAGTTTCTAATGTAGCGAGGAACTCACACATCTTCTGCATAATTGTCTGTGGACTTTGTTATGGTATCAGTCTTTGGACATATTGTACCATAACTGGGACAACTTACCCTTTTGCAGCATTCATTATATACATTATCATATATGTTTTTTTGTTTGCATCATCTACAGATCAAAGTGTGTTGTTGTGATAAAATTCTAGTGATTTTGATGATTTTTGTGTCTGTTCACAGGTAAGAGGGAGGAGGTGAAACGTCTGGATGCTGAACTCGTGAGGAGACTGCGTGAATTTCTTGGTGTCACCAACGGAAACTTAGATACTTGCAACATGGCCACGCTAGCCTTCCTCTACATCTACCTCTCACTGTTTGGATCAGGGTGAGATATTTCTTCCCAGCATTTATTCATTTTATTATTGCAGCTAGTTGACTCAGATGGCCACAAAAATCACATTACAGATATTTTTGATACTGTGGAAAACCAGAGACCCAAGTAAAGGCCATCCAGTTACAGAGCTCTAGCGCTGGTTATATCAGGCCAATCTAGGGCATCTTTGGCAAGAAAAGTAACAGCAGCTACAGTTAAAAAATGCAAATGTAGACATGTTCATGTGCTTTATCTACAGGCAATGGAAAGCAATAGCGTCGGTGCAAATCTGACACTGCAGATTTGGCATTCAAAGAGAGACTTTGAGGTGTAAAATATTGCGTTTTTGTCAGTCCTCTGCTTTCCTGTGGCCTCACCAGATTTGAGACTCTCTTGTCTGATGGTTAAGTCCCAGAAAATACTTTTTTTTAAGAAGGGAAATAAGAAAAAAAATATTATTTACAAAATTTTGAAGACAGAAGCTGAATAGTGTTTCTGTAAGTATTTAAAAAGCCAGTGTGTAACATTTAGGGGGATTATTAGCAGAAATTGACTGTAGTTCTCCGAGACGTTTGTGAAACTGCGGTAACGTGAGCCGCAGAGTGCAAAACCATAGTACCGCCAGCCGCCGCCTGACTTCCTTTGCTCCTAAAGTAGCGTTATTATGGTAAGGATGGCCTCTGAGCGAGGCGAACCGCGTTTACACGGTTTTGCACTCAGTGGCTCAGCGGAGGGGTACTCAGTTGGTTGCAATCTGCAACCTCACCACTAGATGTCGCCAAATCCTATACACCGTACCTTTAATGTCCTCTGAAGGATAGTGTTGTGTTGAGTGTTGAGTGTAATGATGTTTAATTTCCATTAATTATTTTATTTGAGCTAATAGGTGCTACAAGTGTTAATGTGAAAACAAAGATTCACATTAAAAAAACATACAGCTGTAAAAAAAGACAAAAAACTGCAGCATTGCCTGAAGATATTGCAACTATTAAAATTGCAGCAGCTATTACTTTCTGTGCCCATAGGTGGGGCAGGCAAAGTGTATAACTAATCTTATAATGGCAAAACACCACAACCTACCAGACCTGAATTTCTGAGTTTGTTTGTGAGCTACAAACCAGTTCAAATTAAATTATATTGGGCTGATTGATGTTATTCATCATGTGTAGCATGGTGTAGTGTCATCTGTATTGTGGTGTATCATGGTTGGCTAACTTGATTATTACATGTTGCACTGTGACTACTGCACATGTTTACGTTGAAATGAAATGATACTGAATTGTGCAGCCCTTGCATCAACTACATGCTGTAAACAAAACTGGTAGAATATAACAAGGTTATACAAAGTATTTCTCATAAGCAGAAGTCATCCCAGTCCTTTTGGAAATGCTTCATTTGCAAAAATGTACTACCTATTGATAAAGATGTGTTCTTGAAATGAAGATAGTAAAAGGAGACAGACAGAAAGGCCGGATGTTAGTTTTAGCGACTCCAGCAGCTGCGAGGAGCATGGAGGATGCTCAGGAACATTAGAGCTGCAGGTTGTCGAGAGGTTTAATCGGCACTGACACGGTGCTGCCGTGTCTGAGAGAGGTGATGGGTTCTGACAGGATGGCCGCTAATGAGAGTCTGGCACTGGGCCACACTGCAGCCTTTAACAAGTCTGGATGTGTCTTTCCCTCGAGAGAAGAGCCGGACAATTAGTTTAGAGTATTCTCCTGTCTGCCCAAAAGCAGCTTCCCTGACAGACATTGACAGCAATGTCAAGCAACTTTCTGTTGCATTTAGTAGTGTATGGATTAATTAACATTAAACGCTCCCTATAGACAACTGTACCTGTAGCAGTAATATTTAGTAAAGAAGGGAATATGACACATTGTTTACTTAATACTTAACTAAGTCTTAGACGCAGTATTTAAGTGTTTATATGTATAAACAGAGGCTCAGTTTTTACGTTTATTTCCTCAGTGAGCTGCCCAGCTTAACGGTGTCTGTGTGGTCGGAGCTGCCGACTGGAGCAGGACTGGGGTCAAGTGCTGCCTACTCGGTGTGTTTAGCTGCAGCTCTGCTCTGTGCAAGTGGAGCCATCCCCTCTCCTCTCAAAGAGTGTGATCACACTGCCAGGTAACAACATGATATTAACAGGAATGCCTCTTTTATGAGCTGTATATGCAGTTTGTGTATACCACTGTTAGGCCTGATGAATATGCTCCAGGTGATTTTACACCTCCTATGTCTCGTACTATGTAAACAGTCTGACTAAAAGTTATTTGGTTTGAAGTTTACGGAAAAAGAAAGACCTTGAATCACAGCACTATGCTTCTTAAATAGAAATACTGATACATGGTTGGGGGTCAACATGAATGCCTGTACAATATAATGCAATCCAAGACGGTAGCCTACAATGCAATAAATACAATTTTTGAGAAGCGTATGATGTTAAAGTTTTGATGAATGTATCAACTCATTTTCTTAAATTTGCCTTTAATTTAACTAGTTCTTCAAGTGTTGTAGCAAAATGATTGCATAACTATGTCACACAAACCAACACAATACAACTTATGTCTTTACTAATTAATCAATTATGTAATTACTCAAACCGATTAATAGATTATCAAAATAGTTGGCCATTAATTTAGTAGTTGACAACTAATCTTTAATTAATTGTTGCAGCTCTAGTTGATAGTGTTTTCTACCTACCAAAATGTAACATTTTAGATACACTCATCATCACAAACAGATGTATAATCGTTTATTGGACACCCATACCTAACTAAGGCAGTTAGAGAGTCTGTTGGGAAACTAAGTTCTTCTCTAATTTACAAATAATTGCAGGTGGTGTCAGGAGGACCTGGAGCGGATCAACAGCTGGGCTTTCCAAGGGGAGATGATCATCCACGGTAATCCTTCTGGAGTAGACAACGCTGTAGGAACATGGGGTGAGGCCTGATATCATCTGGCATACGCTGCAGTACATATGGCGTTATACCTCCCTTTGTCTCCGTGGACACGGAGCCACCACTGTTCATTATCATTTGATGATTATCTGTGTAATCATTTTGATTTCCCTGTATGTAGGTGGCATGCTGAGATTCTTGGCTGGGAAGATAATACCACTGAGCAGGTAATGGCACTGATGAACATTTCTTTATTTCATTTCATTTAAAAAGAGTACACTGTGTGAATTAATAAAAAACAGTATTTTTTTTCTAACAGTAAACAAATATTGTTTGGGTAAAATTAGTGCAACAGAATAATATGTCTGCTTTACTTTCCAGGGTGCCGTTATTAAGAATCCTCCTCACTAACACCAAAGTACCACGTAGCACCAAGGTACTTGTTGCCAGGGTGAAGGACAAGATTAACAAGGTACTAAATGGTTTCTTCCTCCCCCGTGTGTTACTTGCCTACACTGTAATTAATATAATAGGCAGTGCTTTTGCATGGCAGATACTCCAGAGCCTGGCGTTGAGTGCCTTCATAAAATATTGAAATTAAACTCTTAGCCAGCGCCCCTGTGTGCTGTTGCCTTGGTGACACCAGCAGGTGTGCAGATTTCTGCCTCAGACATGGATCGGCCTGGATGGTGTTGTGGCAGTGTTGTGATCAAAATAAAACCTCCCGTTTTACAATCTGTATTTATATAAAGCTGTTTTTTATTGTTTTTTTTAACATATACACAAATACACTTGTTGTTTAATCTGTAGTGATGACTTTGTGTAGAGATGCTGTGCCCATGTAAGGTTGGGGTTGTTGATTTCCTTTGTTTTTGTTTTCCTCTTCTGTAGTTTCCCTCCATCATGACCCCGGTGCTCGACTCAGTTGATGCCATTTCCTGCACTTGTGAGAAAGTCCTCTCAGAAATGACCTGTGAGCCCATCACTGGAGAGCACTACAATATTCTAGAGGTACAACATATTAATAGATTGTGTAAGGCATCTTGCATCATAAACGAGTCATTGATGTAACATCGTACTTTTGTTCCTTTTTTTATGTAAAATGTCTTAAACCAGAGAGCCCACATTCACATGAGTAACAATGGCACTTGGAGAGCGCAGACCTCCGCCAAGCTGCCCGAGTACGATTGCCCCCCCCTCTCTGTGCAGCTTGC
>CAKALG010005807.1:0-10636 GCA_916700815.1 Helicolenus hilgendorfi
GGAGTATATTGACATTCAGAGGTTTTAATTAAAGAGGCTGCCAGCTGCTGCATGCATAATCATATCTGTCATGGCTGGCTAATTAAAAACAGAACTCCAATTAATGCCTTTTGTGTTAACAACATTGTATATTACCTCATCTCACCATTTTGTCAGCACTGTTGAGAGTGTGACTTTGTGTGTATATGATCCTGCATTAGTGTGATTTAATGGTACGGCAGGTTCACCCTCGTAAAACTGTGGCATGTAAACGGAGACATTTATTGGGTTTTCCACATAAAAGCCGCTTCTGGAAAAGCAACACTTGCTGTGGTTTGCACAAAGAGCCTTCTAATGCTCCTGTACAGCGTAATTACGCTTCCCCTCGGTGTATCTATGTGTGTGTGTGAGACGAAAGCGGGGTGCGGTGGGAGTAAGAGCCCTTTCCTGTTGGTGGGAGTGGGACAAAAATCTGTTTCCTCTGCCAAAGCCCTCTGCATTGTCCGAGGCTTCTGTGTTCTTTCATGAAGCCACGCACACAAAGGCGAACACACACACACACGTAGAGATACACACTTGCGAAGGTTTGCTCTGAAAATAGAAAAAGTGGGAGCACGCAAGGGCAATAGCACACAGGTCACACGTCTGCACCGGTGCATACACACCGCAACCTTTGCTCGTATCTGTGACCTGCACAATTGTCCGGCTGAAATAGCTTTGATAGTGCTGACACATACGCCGACAAAAGCCTCGGCGCTGATATAATGAGTGTGTGTCCACATGCACGTAGATAGATTTGAAACAGTGTTTTAGGGAGTGTGTGTGTGTGTATAAACAGCGTGTGGAGGAGCTGCCAGTGTTATCTGCCGTCCATTCTGAACATACCGGGACACCAGCCGTCAGGGAGTATCTCACTATGTGGGACTGATAGATTTACAAGGAATTGCCGAGTTTAATTTTGTTATTTGGGTGTCTAAACACTGCTCACACGTAGAGCGTAATTCCCAGAAAGCACAGAGCTGACCAGCAGTATTTCAGCTTTGTTTCAGGTTCTGGTGAGAGTGAGGGAGAGGCATGTAGGAGTTCAGGTTACACCTGCAAAGAGTTGTGTTCATAAATACATTAATCTTATCAGTGTGAGGGCTCCAGTGCATTTCAAACAAAGTGGGATTGGAGTGTTCTCAGAGGATTTCGGAGGAATTTGCGAGGGCATGGATGTATTATAAGAACTGGATACTGGACCTCAAGGTGGCGCCTATTCGGTCCAATGAGAATTGCTCACCTGGTGCATACGCCAAAAAAGTTTTGAATATATGCAGTAGTGGGTTTTTTTTGCAAATCAATTGCTCTCAAATTGCGAGTGTAGGGAGGTGGAGAGCGAGTCAGTAGCTATAACTGTAAATACAAAATGATTTAAGAGGCGCTGGATTATTTACACAATATTATCATATGTGTATTATTAACATGATATCAATATTTCATTTCTAAATACCACGATTATCGTCAATACTAGTATATCACGACACCCCTACTCTGAATCTTTTTGACCAAATCACACACATTCAGACTATTATATGTGATCTTCTTTTTATAATTAATGTAATAACCAGCCTCACACTTTGAAAACCTCTGCTATAGTGCATTTGTTCCTTTAATAATCCAAACAGGATGGACAGAGTTTCGTAGCTACAGATGAGGATAGTGGATGAGGGAATTTTGGGTCTAAAATATTAGCAAACTCCACCTGTTTTCAGACAATATCTAACATTATTGTGATGTTTTATTTTCAAATAACCCAACTGCAGCAAAATGCTTCTCACAAGTACAGTAGTACAAATAGGGCAATGTGTGAAATGTAAATGTGTATGCACGTGGGAGTGAGCGTGTGCATACCTTGAGATGCTGGAGTTGCCGTCGGTCATCATCCAGCTGCCTCCTCTTGTTTTCAATCTCTGTCTGCTTCTTCCTTTTCTCCTGTTACAACACACACATTACGATTACTCTGCAAGTGCACAACACATTACTAAGAACATGATGACACAGATGTTTTTATCGAACACCACTCTGTGTCTTTAACAGGGCCGGGTGCCAAATTTATTAGCAATTAGAACGGAAACGCAGGTATTTTATCGACATCAAAACATACCCAGACCTCGTCTTTAATGGTAGCGCTGATGATTTAATGGACACTTTTGATGACTGAGTACATTATGCGTCAGTCAATGTAATTGCTTAGTGTGTTTAGTAGAGTAAGAGAGAAAGAGTGGGAAGCTGGTGTAAAGTTACTGTATGCACTCTATATTTATTGGAGCGTATTATTCACTCTATATGTCAGGTCAATTTGAAGTCAATTTGTGTTGCGATTCTAACTAATAAATAAATTGTATTTATCATACTACAATACACTTCTATGGAGGCCATTTCTGTTGAAATTTCAAAGCTTTGACAGTTCAGTATGTTCAGATTAAAGGTCCCATATTGTTAAAAGTGAGATTTTCCTGATTTTTTATTAGAATGCAGGTTGAAGTGCAACATAATACTGTGAAAGTATCAAAAAGCTCAATCCATGGAGAAATACATACAGCCCGTATTCAGAAACTGTGCCTTTAAACGAGCCGTCAGGATTTCCATACATTTGTGATGTCACATATATACAATATGTAATGCTGTGTTCACACTACCAGTGACACAGCAACAGGCTACAAGTCGTTTTCAATGGAAGGCGATGACATGAAGCTACAAACTGACACCCAACACTTGTCGCTTTTTTCAAACATCGTGCAGCCCTAATTTATTTAAATGTGAAAGCTGAATAAAATATGTTGTCGCTAAAATTGATGAATAATCGTGATAAATAATTGTGATCTCAATATTGATCAAAATAATCGTGATTATCATTTTGACCATAGTCATGCAGCCCTAACGTAAACATTCGAAATGTGTCCCTGTTTATTTCCGCTTGCAGTGTATGTCAATGACATCAGCTGACAGGAAGTAAATGTGGATCAAGCTGTTGCCTAGCAACGCAATTACGTTGAAATGCGCTAAAACGGCATTTTTTGAACATTTCAGCATGTAAACATGTTCTAGTAGAAACATAAAATACAAGCATGAACCTGACAATGAGTATAATATGGGACCTTCAAATCATTGTGTAACTGACAGTAATGATTTTGTTAAATCACTCACAACAAACCAAATTCAAATGCGCCTCAGTGACTGTGTCTGCCATAAATTCTAAATGTTTTGTCAAAATGTTATCCCAACATATAATTATACAGGACAGAAACCTAAAAAATGTGTCTGAAAAGACAAAGCGAGAGGATCAAACAGACCGAAAGGATGAAAGGCCGATAGAGAAAAGAGAGACAGGGAGGAGAGACGCCGCTGCATTAGCTTTCGATGTCCTCTAATGGGTGAAGGAGATGGGATCTAAAAGGTTGAGTCATTAAGACGGGCGGTCAGATCCTGACAAGCAGCAATGATTTGTTGTTTCTGCAGCCATCACTGTGCCCTGATGTGCACTCTGGATATGTGTGTGTGTGAGATAAAAAGGAAGAGACAGACTGTGTGTGTGTGTGTTTGTACCAATAACTTACAGCGATGACCTGGAGTCTCTCCTCTTGTGACACCTCAGCCATCCTGTAGGAAAGAAAGAGAGAGAGTTATTCAACTACACATGACCACCAACATCAGACATGACACACAGTGACAAACAACTTTTTCCTCACATTCGCCCACCAGCCATTTACCTTCCAAAGACTTCCTGGTGACTGAGGTTAAATATCTGTCTGCTCGCACTAAATCAGTGTCTCTTTCCTGTCAGGGAGAGTCAGTGAAGGCATGCTAATGTGCTAGCAGGACGCTGCTGGAGATTCCTGCTCTAATAGGTTCCAGACCGGAGCTCCGGGACGGAGGATGGACGGAAGCAGAGCTGAAGCGAGAGTAGAGGGACTGAGACGGGACAAAGCTATCATAGTATTAGGCGCACTTAAAAATCAAGTTTTATATTTTTATTCTGTAGTTAATGGCTGACATCATCTATTCCAAATAGGTCAATGTTCACCGTGAGCTCTGACATCAGTCAAAGAAGATCTATTTATAATACGAATTGGCTTATCATATCTGAAATGACATTCCTATGTATATACAGTACAGGGGTGTTATTTTCATTTCAACATTGGAGCGGGGTATTTACTAGGGAGTGCCCAAAGCCATATTAGTCTCCCTCAGTGAGCGCTGTGTGTTCTTAATGGTACACTATGAGTGCAATACACTCCATGGCACTCTATATAACATTTTTCCACCGAACACGAGATTTGTCAGCTGGCAAAAAATGGATGTGTGATATGAGATTAGATATCGTCTTAGATTTTGGATATTGTAATATCGTGATATGGCACAAGTGTTATCTTTTCCTGTTTTTAAAGGCTGTACTACAGTAAATTGATGCAATGTTCTGAACTTACCAGACTGTTTTTGCTGTTCTATTAATTGCATTTCACACTTTTTGTCATTATATCCATATTACTGATGATTTCTTATCAAAAATCTCATCGTGTAAGTATTTTGTGAAATAACCAACCCTACAATATCGATTTTCTCCATATCGTCCAGCCTTAGACTGTTTGTCTTATTAAAACTAAATCTGATGAAAGTCTTCAGATTAGAGATTAGAGCTGAAACAATTAGTTGATGAATTGTGAAGATTTGACACTTTTCTTTGGTTTATATCATTGTAAACTGAATATTTTGGGGTTTTAAACTGTTGGTTGGACAAAAGACAAAAACATCACCTTGGAATTTGGGAAACTGTGATGGACATTTTTCACAATTTTCTGACACCACATTTTATAGACCAAATGATTCATCCAGTACTTGACAAATAATAGTGAATAGTTGTAGTCCTAATTATGATATCACAATTTTACATTTAAGACAAATGGATGAGGTACAGTGTAATGTCTCTATTCGATTTAATGTATGAGGACATTCACAACCTAATTACCTATGATACCACATTAACTTTCAAGCATGGTTGAGATTGTCTCTAGCGACTTGATAAAGTTAATTGAGGGGGACAAATGTTTAATATAGAAATTATAAAGGATGACATGTGTCACCTTTGCATAGATAGTCTGAAAGAAATGTGCTTCCTACAGATTGGAGGTGGTGCATGAAGCGCACAAAGTGGCCACAACCTCTTAGCAGCAGTGTGCCTTTTCCAGCCCAAAATGAAACTGTATCACAACACATATGGGACTCTGATTTCTATGCACTGTACCAATCCAAACTCTTGCAACAACAACTATGACACAACAACTCTACATAACTTACCCCCCACCGACCCACCCCTCTGCAGCGCCAGTAAAAATGTGTTAAAACTGTTTGATCGTGTCACTCCTGCTGATGGGTGGCCAGGACACCCACTGTTACTGTGAAGTTGCTTGCATCATTTCCCAAACTGAGTACTCACAAAGCTCGCATTGTGAACGTATCAATAGAGCAAATTATTCCTGTCTTGCCCTTGCTGTAGGGTCGGTCCGATTGCTACACTTATTTCCTGTACAAAAGCATGTAAATGCAACAACACTGGCTCCTCTCAAAAACATAAAGTAGCATACATTTCCTGTCATGCTTGTGAGTCAGCTGTCCAATCACAGCAGGACCTTTGGGGCGTATTATACACTGTATGCATACACACACTTCTGGCACACATATTCAAACACAACACTGCTCTCTGCTCTTCTACCAAACCACATTACCATCACATGGAGACCCTCCGGAGAAAAACCAAAATCATCTGATTAACCGCGCACACACACACACACACACACACACACACACAAATACTGTTCAGACACATTCTTTCGAAATTTTCGCCTTCCCCACTGATCCAGCACAAACAGGAAGAATGAAAAAACATCTGTGAAATCAGTAAAATGAGACTGAATAAGGGAAGCCAGCACTGTCACATTCATCAATCAATAACAAAATACGGCTCCAAATTCTAAAGTACATTAAGTTGTTATGGCCTTCATTCAGGTATTGTGTTCATGTGTGTGTTTTATAACTTATTTTTCTCCCTTAGTCTCCTTCCCTTCCCAGCCCTCAGGTTACAACGGAAGCAGCTCAGTTAGCTGACTGAGCATCTGGATCAGTTCATCAGTGGTATGAAGGAGGCCTGGAAGCACAGGCTGACCATCCTGAGCTGCGAGAGGTCACAGCGATCATCAGCAGAGACCCGTCATCAGCGTCGCTATGACGGATGGAAACTGACGGAACGGGTGACATGTTTTTCTATTATGTTAATAACTTCTGTTAGATACATCAGTTGTTAAAACATGCAGGCCACTTTATTTTCCTCTGAATAAACCAGCTGACGCTGTAAATCCCAATCCACTACTCAAAAGTTTATTGGCAACAGCTTGAACACAAAACGTCCCAGTATAGCAACATGAGAGCTATGAACACCTGAACCAAAATTAAAGTTCTCACGGCTCTTAAATTTTCTCAAAAGAACTTTTAACCACATAATTTGCGTTTGAACACTGAACTCTGTCATATTAACAGGGAATATATAGCGTAGATGTTAAAGTGATCAGAACACACCGTGTGTTCTGATCACTTTAACATCTATGCTATATATTCCCTGTTTATTTGATGTTAATTATACATAGACAACCCAACAAACACAGGGCTTTCATCCAGGAGATCGCTGTTCGTGTCCCGTGCGATAAGTTTCACTTTCACTTTACAATCAGCTGTTTGTTTGTGTGCTGTATTCACAACGTTCAGTTTCATTTTCACTTCACAAATGTAGTAATTTAAGCCCAACCATGTAGTTATTTCCTAAACCTAACTAACGATTTTGTCGCCTGACTCTAAAGTGACGCCAAGGGTCGTGACAAAACGGCAGTATGTAACGGGTTGGGATGAGAACATGTTGGAACTACGTTTGCAAAGGTGCACCATATGTTTCTCACAAGCCAATCAGAGCAGACTGGGCTTTTTCAGCAGGGGGTCTTAAAGAGACAAGCGCTAAAACGGAGACAGATTTCTAGTAGAAATCCAAATTACAAATATGAAGCTGAAAGTGAGCATGATATGTCCCCTTAAAGTCAAATTAACATAAAATTGTCCAGCTACTAATTTGTCAGCATAATTAACCAAAATGTTTAAAGTTATGTTGACACAACTTTTAACATGCAAGTTTAAACAATAGATTTTATGTCTTGGTAAGTGTCAACACTTACAGATAATGCTGAGCACATGTTACAGAGCCGTTTACGAGGATCTAATTGGAGCTGGGTATCGTTTGAAATGTTTTTTACTCTGATGACTACCGACAAGTTTTTCTGCAGAGACCATTTTTTCTATTTAAGAAAATGAAACTTCTCAAATTCACTAGTGTTTAATTTAGTCTTAACATAAAGCCGTTATATGACATCTTTGCCTGAATAAAATAGTCTAAAATCATCAAAAAGTTGCCTGAGAAAAGAGAGTTCATCCTTGATTTTGGGACTGGTAAACTCAAAGTCCACTTATTAGCTTTTTCCAGAGCTTTCAACTGTTTTAGCTGCTATTGCCATATAGGTCACAACCGAGCAAACTATTCTCTGATGAAGACAGTGAGATACAGTTGAAAATTCTGCCAAAAGCAGGCAAAAAGTTGAACTTGAGTTAAGGCTACTTTGACAAATCAAAAGTGAGATTAAAAAAAACAACTAAATAAATAAGTTCGCTTAAGGATTTGGTGCTACGAAGGTGCTACAAACACCTAAAACAATCAACCCTCAGCGACAGTGAAAAATCCATTGGTGAGTTGAGATAAAAACTATCCAGTTCAAAGTTAACAACAGATGTTCAACTGGACCAACTGGGGGTTGAGAGCACACATTTTCCAAGCTTGTCCCAACACTCAAACCTAACTCGTAACCTCTAACCCCGAGGCTACACAGCTGTAATGATTTCTTTATGATGTATTGGAAAAGAATATGTCCACCTTGTTGGAACATCTTTGGCCTAAATATCCTGCTGCTGCTCTCATAAATTATGGACAAAGAAGGAGAAAGGAAAGCAGACACAAAGACAGGCATCTTTGCAGCACGGTTAGTAGAGTAATTACATTTATGAGCGAGAAAGGAAGACATCCAGGGAGTCGCTCACAGACCGGCCAGCAGAAACATATTGAGACAGATAAATATAGATCAAGATTATCGGCCAGGCAAGGACTGAGAGAGGAAGCTGTCTGCATACAAACAACAAACTAAAACTAGGGATGTTTTTGTCAATATGTCAAGGCAGGTGCATGGCAGAAGAAGAAAAAGTCGGGGAAACGGACTAATGACCGGCCCTATTCCCTGTTGAGTGCACTGCTGCTGTAGCATTTCCAGGAACACATTAACTGCATCGAGCACCAGCATCCTCTTCTAATAGCATCATGTTCCGCTGGCACCAGCAGTCACTTTACACACTCCCTATCTGGGCCTGAAATGCCTTAAAAGTGATTACCGTAATGCTCAAGGAGCTCAGTGAATGATAATCCTGCTGGGCGTCTTTGTTTAGGGGATATCATGATAACCTAAAGCCCCACCTGGATTTAAAACTCTCCTTTCCAAGGTGAGAAGAAAAGACTGAATTGGCAGTATGCAAATCATATGTTCACCTAAAATTATTGTTCTTGCTTCAACAAAAACGTCACTTTTAGAAGCTTGTTTTTGTAAAGGAACCAAGTTTGCCACCGCCGTTTGCATTGATGTGTTCTGAAAAGTCAGTTAAGAAAGTATTCATTATTCACGCTACACAGACTGGGAGTAAAAAGGTCAGCAAGTACACGCTGTACTGATCCGTACATGAGACCAGTAGTCACGCTGTGTGACTCTGGGACGGCCGCAGGCCATCCATCGATGTGTCTGTCTGTCTGCCGTACAGTAGTAGCAGATTACACCAGGTCTCATCACCCCTAATCTAGGATTATCTTAAACAAACAACCTGGAATTGGACTGATTCTGATCCCGGCCTCCCACGTTCACACGTATTCAGATGTACAGATTATTTTTAAAGCTTCTTTTTATAGCATCTGTGCTTCATCAGATTGCACAATGAGTAAATTAAATTAAATTAATTAATTTAATAACTCACGTGGAGAGTTATTAAAGGACTACTAAGTTGTAAAAGTGAAAGCGAAACTTAAAAGCGACGCGTTCCAACATGTTGCAAAACTACATTAAACATTATGTTTAGGCAACAAAAATACTAAGTTAAGTTTAGGGAAAAACATTTTTTTGGCTTCAAAAGTGAAAGTGAAACCTAAGGCTTGTGAAAACAAAGACAACTACACGTTGTTGGTTTCACAAGGCATGCAAACCCTGGTCTCCTTGGTGAAAACCCTGCGTTCTGTGTTTTGTGTCTCATCCATCGCCCCCAACCTCAACCCCATGTGGAGTTTCAGGCTGTCTATACTACAGCACCTAACTTCCGCTTCTGCTCCT
Organism: Helicolenus hilgendorfi; assembly: GCA_916700815.1. Classification (NCBI taxonomy): domain Eukaryota; kingdom Metazoa; phylum Chordata; class Actinopteri; order Perciformes; family Sebastidae; genus Helicolenus; species Helicolenus hilgendorfi. The sequence goes on from CAKALG010005807.1 coordinate 9,474, forward strand.
GTCATACTTACAGTACTACGGTTGCTAGAGGTCGCTGTCTTGTTCTTTTGTACCTTTTTTCGGCAATCTACCATGTGAATAGATGATAAAAACCTACTATTGGGTGTAGTAGGCCTCTACTGACCCACATCTATGGTCCTTATAACAACTGAAATTTAATGGCCTGACAACAGTTTGATTGGTTGACTGTGGCAAAAATATAGAATATCATCGGCTTAATCCTTTAAAGTGAACCATAACTGTTTAACTATGATTTGAATACTGAGGAAGAGCTCTGAAATTCCCCTACACCACATACATGAAGAACTGTTGGAAGCTTTTTGGCCAATTACAAACCATCTCGTTAACCAATCAGAGAACAGAGGGGCAACATTTTACAATCAGAGTAACAGGTCTGTTATCATGCCAAACAAGCTGATGGGACAAGTAGACAAACAAACAAAACGGAAAAGACAGAGAGAATAACATAAATTTTACACAATTCATATCACGTTACAAATGACAACAAATAATGATAATGGCCTCCAATGGTTCCAGTTATACAACACTGGCACGCACAATCTACTTCTATTTCAACATGTTGTCTTGTGAAAGGGAAATGGGTTCACTCAGGTGTTAATTCATAACAACAAGAACCTTTTAACTGATAATGCGCAGCCTTAATGAAACTCCCCCAGCAAACACACACACACACACACACACACACACACACGCACACACACAAGCCTGTGTAGAAATCAGATGAAACTGAGAGGTCAAGGACAAATCTAATTACTGATTACTTACTATTATTCAAAATCTGGACAGATCCCAGATGCGAAACAAGACAGTAATTGCTGGCTATTGTTGAATGAAAAACGCATGTAGAGACAGACACACAAAAAACACTGTCTGGCACAAAAATGTCTCCTCTTGAGAAAGAATGATGACTGAGAAAATGACTCTTGAGCTTAATGACCCGGGCCCTGCATTAGAAAACTGGAGAGAGTCTGGAAGAGGAAACTAATCTCAAATCCCCTTCACACTCGCTGAACTGGAGTGGCACTTCTTTCTCCTTCTCTCTACTCCCCACTTCCAGGGCTTCCTTCCTTCAGGCCAAAAGAGCGCAGGGACAACAATACTCCTCCCTGCCTTTCTGCCCTGTCCACACACACACATACATA
>CAKALG010005814.1:0-12424 GCA_916700815.1 Helicolenus hilgendorfi
CGTGGCGCAAGCCATTAGAAATAATATGCAGTGGTGTCGTTGTCGGGTTGTGTCTAGAGTACGAAGATAAAGAAATACTCAAGGAAGGGCAAAAAATGTATGAATGAACGAATAAAAACTGATGAATATTAATTTATGTTCTCGGCAGAGGGGCATTTTGTATTATATTCATTCCTGAGAATTAAAAGTATTTAAGATTAAAAATGCTGTTGTAGTGTACTAGGAAACGAAGTCTCTTTCTGATGTAGGACCTGCAGCACAGACCCCCTTGTTCTGAGGTCTCAAAGTTGGCAAGTATGGGCTTGTGAGCCAATACGGTCTGTGGGTTGTCAGTTAATGTGGAAAAAATGTGGCAACGACTTGTTGTGAAGTGAATGCAATGGATCGGGGGAGGGAGAATGGGACATCTAGTGGCTGAATGTTATCAATGTTATCAATAGACCCTTTAAAGAGATTTAGAATCGCAATGCATGTATATGAGTGGGATGACTGATTCCAGGTCAGCTCTTAGCTTTTGTCACGCTAATTCGTACTTGAAACTTCTTCCACAAAACATTTCATAAGGAGGAGCTCGTCATGCAGCGTAAATGCACCCACAATTCCCTTTAATTTCCACATGCAGGCTTAACTTTGCGCTACCTTTTTGTGGATAGATATCTGTATTTCCCATTAAGCAGCTATTGTTACTTACAGATCCCACAATGGATGATTAACACCTCCTTCGGTGTTTCTTGGCAGAGAAATGACTATTATGCATAGAAATGTAACACTGTGCTGTGCAGAATGTTAAGACAAGCGCAGGGAGTGTGTCACAAACCAGGGGGCAATAAAGCCAGCCGTGTTCTCACAGCTGGAGCCGTCGGAGAGAGAGGAGGCCTGCATGTGCTGTTAAAGCAAGAACACCTTAATTAATCTCATTTCTTAAATGCAGCTTTTAATGAACAGCTGTTGCCATTTATTGTATACCAGGGCAGTAGTCGGAATGTGTGGACAGATCTAGGTGTTATCCGATGAATACCATGGGCCAGTGTGGACTGTGGTGTGTGTGTGTGTGTGTGTGTCCGCATGGGAACTTCTTATTTGCATGTGTGTGGTTTACATTTGCAGCGACCGCCAGGGATTAAGAGGTGGTTACAAACCTGCCGCAGGGATTTATGTGAGGAGGTCACGGAGAAGACCCAAAGGCGTGACACACTATTAATGTAGTTACACTCCATCACCAACGAGCTCATTAGGTAATACAACATGTTCTGCACCTACCACCTGTCACAACTCTGCTATTTGCATTTCTTAAATGTGTTGGTCAGTCAGTCAGACCTATGAATGAGCATTCATCACCAAAAATTACAAGGGCTGCTATAAATTGAATTATGGAATATTCCTCCAGACATGATTCACTCCCTCGTAGCTTTCACTCTACTTAATTGCTACAACCCTGCGTTTAATAAATCCTCTCTAAAACCTTGATGGATGTCGCAGATTATGAGAATGTAACTCAACTTCCGACAGGGCTGCTCATAATGATTATAATCAGGAACACATCTACAGAGCACTATGGGGAGTCCGCTGTATTATAACTCCATTGTGGTCCAAATAATGTCCAAGTTTGAGCTTACTCTGAATTAAAGGGGACATATAATGCTTATTTTCAGGTGCATACTTGTATTTTGGGTCTCTACTGGGGCTGCCAATTGATTAAAATATTTAATCACGATTAATCGCACGTTTTTTATCCGTTCAAAATGTACCTTAAAGGGAGATTTGTCAAGTATTTAATACTCTTATCAACATGGGAGTGGACAAATATGCTTGGTTTTATGCAAATGTATGTATATATTTATTATTGGAAATCAATTAACAACACAAAACAATGACAGATATTGTCCAGAAAGGTACCCACGAGTCTCCCCTTCTGTAAAGGGGAGACTCGTGGGTACACATAGAACCCATTTTCATTCACATATCTGCAGGTCAGAGGTCAAGGGACCCCTTTGAAAATGGATGTGGTTATAGACCTAGTTTTTCCTCGCCAAAATTTAGCATAAGTTGGGTGGTACCAATGGATTCATTAGGTATTGTAGTTTCATATGATACCAGTATCTTCAGCCCTACAACCTAAAAACAGCAGGTTGCGTTAATGTGTTAAAGACATTAGGGGCGTTAAAACTAATTTCGTTAACACGTAATCACATGAACTTTGACGGCCCTAGTTCCAACTAGAACATGTTTATATGCTTTAATGTTCAAAAAATGCTTTATTTTTCTCATAACGGCTGTTTTTTTTTTGTATCTGTACAGTATCTGTATCTTTTTACCATCTTCATCCCATCCCCCTCCAGAAAAACACAGTCTGCTCTGATTGGTCAACCGAATCGGACTTCGCTCTAGCTCTGCTCTAACTAGCTTTGTTTGCAGGTGTGCCAAACTAGCTGTTATGCAAATTGTGTTACTTGGTGACATCACCACGTTACAGAAGAAAAAGCAGGACTTTAAGCGAGGCATTACAGGCAGTTTGTGTTTCTGTGGGGAAGAGTAACTCCCTTTGGCCTGGACTTTGTAACTTTGCTGACCTTTTACATGCACAAAAAACCTATATAACACACTAAAGGAAAGGGAAAAAGCCCAATAGGTCCTCTTTAATATTTAACCTTTGCAACATGAAACAACTGTTTGACATCGCAGGCATCCTATTCAGCCTCCTGTCTATAGAACGCCTGCCTGTCTAATGCTCCTAAACGGTTCATGATTAAAGCTGCTGTCTCTTTTACATAGACGGGTTCACTCCTGTCTTTTCCAGCAAACAGCTCTGGACATTCTCACTTAACAGTCATTGTTGGAAGCCTGCACTTTACTATTGCTCAATCGTCTTGACAGCGCTCTGCGAACACTTTACACCTAGTTTATGCTGCCTCATAATCAGAGAGGTCACCTTGTTATCGCTGTAAGTCACCGGGACATTTTTTACAGTGAGAAAATGTTTATTGTCGTTCCAATCAAAGATTCTTGGATAGCGTATGGTTATATGTTGCATGCTTGTGTGTGCAGTTGGGTTTATTTAGCATGCATAGTAACTACTGTTCACAGGATCTCTATCAAGGCTGAGGCATCCCCATTTCCTTCCTCCTTTCTGTAGTTCCCTCTGTTATTATAAACCGTTTTTATATCTTCCAGACAGGCCTGCAATAGCATTTAGTCCAATCCAGCATTTAGACTTTTAAGATCATAATGTTTATGATATACAGCATTTACAGGGCACCCACAGAGCATCTCACTAAATCCCCCAAGCTGCGAACATGTGCTTCTCAAGGTGAAGGTTGTTTCATGTCTGATTTACTGCACCAGTGTCAGCACGAGTTTTAAACAGCAAGATATTAAATCTAAAAATCAGCAGAGAATTACAAAGCGGATACAGCCTGACTTGTGGTAATCTGAAATGAAGCATGGGTGGTGGCAGTCTACAGTGTGCTTTGCTCAGTGTTTCAGTACATAATGTGCAGCCTGAAAACAGTCATGATTTCACATTGGCCCATGCAGTCAGTTGTTTATTTATTGTTTGCCAGTAAGTCCTCTTTGTTCGTGTGACAGAGATGACATCAGAGATAACTGTGGGGTAATTTGTCCCGGGATCTTAAAGCCTCTGTTTTATGAGACGTAAATAAGCCGTTCCAGAGTTGTTAAACTATAGTTTGGGGATTAGAGGGTTGAAGCCCTGGCATCGACAGGCATCGGCAAACACTTCATTCAGGTCCTCGTGTGGACCGTAATTTGGCACTAATCACTATGTGTGGAATGTCACATGATTCATATACAGAGCTGCATAGCTCACATCAGCATCCCTTACTGCTCTACACCCTGTAAAAGACAGATGGTGACATGCACATACACCCTGTAACAGCCCAGCTTAATAAGACTCCATACACAACATACATTCTTTAACTTAGCTGGTTAACCCCGGACATCTAGTGTGTTTGTTTGACCCCATGTGATTATCAATTCAGCTGTTTTTAAACAATCTAATTTGATGTTTTTTCACTTTTTTTTTTTTTTTTTCCTTTACATGCATGAATTTATTTTTAAGACAAGCAATAACAATTTGAAATTTTGCTTAGAGCAGCAGCAGATCTGTCAGTGGCATGGAATTATGGATGGCAATGAAGGTCCGTCGGTTGGTCCACCACTCTGATCCAGAGTGAGGCTGTATAGTGGATGTAGTCACTGTGACGTCACCCATTGGTTTGTAGACTGCCATTTTGAAGCCTTGAGTTTGGCATTTTGGCTGTTGCCATCTTGCTTTTTGTTACCAGAACACAAGAGGGTCTAGCTAAGCACAATAGAACGCTGAACAAGACATTTTTAGGCGACCAAAATGTTACAATTAACTTTCATGAACTGAAAACACACTGTGAAAGGGTTAAAGTCTTAAGACGAAAACTAGAAGAAGAAGACTTGAAACTAGCGATTGAGACCATAAACTCATGTTTCCAATGTTTACTGAGGTAATAAATCAAGTGAGAAGTAGGCTCATTTTCTCATAGACCTCTATACAATCAGACTTCTTTTAGCAATCAGAGGAGTCGCCCCCTACTGGCTGTTAGAAAGAATGCAATTTTAAGGCACTTCAGCATTGGCTTCACTTTTCAGCCTGATCTCATCAACTATTGGATGGATTGCCATGAAATTTGATCCACACATGGGAATTACTTTAGTGATTCCCTGACTTTTCATCTAGAGCCATCATCTGACCAATGTCCAATACTGTGGTTTACTATAGGACCAAATACCTGCACGCTAATTAGCAAATGTCAACATGCTAACACGCTAAACTAAGATGTGAACACGGTAAATATACTAGGGCTGCAACGATTGATCGATTAGTTGTGAACTATTAAATTGTTCTCCAACTATTTTGATAATCGATTAATCGGTTCGAGTAATTTCTTAAGAAAAAAAGTCATAATTCTCTGATTCCAGTTTCTTAATGTGAATATTTTCTGGTATCTTTACTCCTCTATGACAGTAAACTGAATATCTTTGAGTTGTGGACAAAACAAGACATTTAAGGACGTCCTCTTGGGCTTTGAGAAACAGTTGATCAACATTTTTCATCCTTTTCTGACATTGTATAGACCAAACAACTAATCGATTAATTTAGAAAAATAATCGACAGATTAATTAACAATAAAAATAATCGTTAGTTCCCTAAAATATACCTGTTAAACATATCATTGTGAGCATATTAGCCTTTGTAGGCTACAGCTTGCATGGTTGTACTGTATACTTTTGTTAGGTAATAAAAACACAAGCATGCTGTTTCATAGAAATGATCATATGTTTACAGTAGGTGTTTCTGATTAATCAACTAAATATCCTTAATTGAAAACTGCTCATACTTAGCCATCTTTCATGTTTTATACTTGTAACACTGAGGTTTTCAGCAGGCGTTGCTTTAGTTTGAGTGGCTGTGAGCTTTAAAAGAAAATCACTGTTTGAGTGTCGAACGAGAAAGTTATTTTTTATTTGACGTAAACCATGACTTTCTCTTCTTTTTTTGCGATTGTGGGAGTGCAGAAAAGCTGCTGAGACCTCCAAATGCAATAAATCCATTTCCACTCAGTGCGAGTAATCTTTCAGGTCCATTCTGTTATCCGGCGTCCTCTCAGATAGCCAGCTCTCCTGTGAACGCTTTCATACTCTCACCTCCCTGCCTCGCCGCTGACACTCTCCCCTCCTCAGATTCCATTAAAAATCCTAACTTCAGCTCCTGGGGCTCTGATCAAATAGGGCGGCTAATGCATTTTTCCTGCGTTTTGATTTTTTTTTTTTCCTATGTACCTCATATTTACATATAGATTGAGTATTTATCATTCTGCATTTTTAAGGCAGATTTACTGTAGTCCACTTTATTAAACCATGTTGGATTTATGTATATTTAATGAAAAGTTGATGTAGGAAGTGTAATTCTTTGAACAAGAGAGTATACTTGGTATGTGGGGTGAATAGTAATGCGGGGGCGTTGAACAACTGAACTTTTAAGTCTTCAAATGTTGGTGTGGTTTGGTCAGTTTTTTATGGTATAGTGTCCTTTCCACCTCCGCTCTCAGTAGCTGCAATGTTCAAGTAACATTATGTGATTAAGCATTTAAATATCAATCCTCAGTTTCTTTATCCTGCTGTAAAAGCAGACGGAGGTGACATAGGTCATTAGACACGACATACAAGTCATAAAAGCTGGAGCAGGTTTAATATGATCCATATTCCCTGAGGAGGTCCCCTGCCATCTTTCTGCCAACCACGTAGATGTACTTGTCAACCTTGAGACCTCAAAAATAGGGAGGATTTCAGAGTCAAAGCAGGGGGAGTTCCTCCTACAGAAACATTTTAGTTTCAGAGACTTTGTTTCCTGCATTCTGGTGACTTTTAAAGAATGAAAATAACAATATAATAAGTACACTACAACAGAAGTTTTTGTTAAATAGGCCTCCTTTTAATTTTACTTTTAATTCTCAGGAAAGAAGCCTGAATAATTTGCCCTTCTGGTGTGAACTTGTGTGAATCCCTGGCATAAACTAGGCTAATACTCATCAGTTTGTATTCATTCATTAATTTTTTGCCCCTGCTTGCTTGAGACTCGGATTTAATTCAATAGCAACAAATGAGATGTCATGCGTCAATTAGTGAGCTTTTGAAATGCTAATGTTGTTACCTTCGGACAGAGCCGGGCTAGCTGTTTTACCCTCTTTCCGGTCTTTATGCTAAGCTAAGCTAACTGACTGCTGGTCCCTGGACCCCACTTTGAAAACCAAGGCACTAGATTATATCCAATCAGGAACATGACAGTATTGTTCATAAAGGACAATTCTTTCACATTGATCTGATTGTGTATTAATTTCTTCACTTTTTTGTCTCCTTACGTAAAGTGACTTCATTTTGTGGCCCTATCACCGTTCTATAAAACTGAGCCTCAATGTAATTAGACTGGATTATTCATTAACATACTTGTCCCTGGGAGGTCTTTCAACTACACAAGACAATTGTAAAATGAGGGGGGAAAAAACAACATGTCACTAAAATGTGTCTTTTCTGATAAATGTTGTCCAAACCCTCACAAAGGATGTCCTCGCGGTGCGCTCGCAGCCCTCCTGGCTGGAGGCTGGAAGAGTCTGCGGCTCTTTGTTTGCGTGCAGCATCAGGTATGAGTGTGTTAAGAGGACTTTACGGGGGTCTTTATCCTCCAGTCAATGTGGCTTCGGGTTGACAATGGCTGAAAACCCTGTAGGTTGTGAATAGAGAGGCTGCCAGGACAAACGGTGCACCTCAGGCAGGAATGTTGGAAAAAAATGATAAACAATAGGAGTGAAATAATGTAGCGCAAACAGTGTGGCAACCTAAAGACTCAATTTGATGCTATTTTCAGTGTGTAAGGTTTTAGTATTTCATACCCAAATCCATAGGTGTAGGTTTCGTTTTGCACAGAGAATATTTTACTTCCATGAACCTGACTGCCAGATAGAGTTGAAGGGATAGTTTGGGTGTTTTGAAGTGGGGTTGTATGAGCTACTTATCCATAGTAAGTGTATTACTTACAGTAGATGACGGTCGGCGTGACCCAGTTTAAAGAAACAGACAGGAGTACCGACACCGGAGCAAAGCAAAACTGCAGAAAAAGGTATTTTAGCCACTTAAAAGAAAGGCTCACCTAAAACAATCAATATCTGTGTAAGTGTACGCTATATTTAGAATATTTTCACCACTTTATCTTGCCGTCAGTCGGCCCTTTCCTTTTCCTTTCGGACAGGGAACTGAACTGAAAATGAAACTTTTCTATACTCTCTCCAAAGCCAGCAGGCTCAGATGACAAAAACAGTATGGATACGATGTTCTCTCAGTTCAATTCACCATCGGAAAATATTCTAAGTAAAGCGTACGCTTAAACTGATATTGATTTTATTTTTAGGTGAGTCTTTTCTTTATGTGGCTAAAATATGTTTTTCTACCGTTCCTGTCCTGTACTGTATTGCTTTGCTCTGGTGCCGGTACTCCTGTCTGTCTCTTGATACTGGGGCCTCATCCACTGTAAGTGATACATCTACTATAGACCTCATACAACCCCAATTCAAACAGCCCAGTTGCAGAGCAGTAAGTTAAATAGCCACGAAATGTAATGTATTGATTCGTGTACATAGACACGAATTTCACATTCATTCACACAAATCAATTTGTATCCACGTTGTTAACCGGGAAGTATGAAAAGCAGCGAATACCATGTAGGTAGTAGGTCAGGGTGGATGGATGGGTCAAAAAACACAGGACTTTTGCCCTGGAGACCGATGTTTGTGTCCCGTGTGAAACCACAAGTCAAAGTTGATTTTTTTGTCACGTAACTTCCGTACTTAAGTTACAGCACTTCCAGGGTTTTTTAAACCCAAACTGTGATCTTTTCCTAAACCTAACAAAGTAGTTTTGATTTGAAAAGACTGGAGCGGATATTGACACGTGCATCACGTGTTGCTTGACATTCGTAGGACAATGCACGAAAAAAACATTGTTGAAAGTCGTGCTGAGCGTGACTATTTCACAAACTGCCGTGAGACTGTGTTACTTCAGAACACCTGAACTATCCCTTTAAGCACCACCCGTACTCCTCTCAATAAGGCCTTAATGAGACTTTGGATTCAGTTCAATGAGAGGGACAGATGTTCCCTCGGGCCAGATGAGCTGAAAACTCGGTGACAGCTGGATTCAGACCAGCTTCACCTGCCTTTGATATCAGCAGAAGCTTTCCTCTGCAGGTAGCTGGCCTTGGCAGACAACGAGAAGCCAATCAGATGGAAGAACAGCTTTTACCTTTTGTCTGATCCCCTGCCAGGACACCTTTCTGCATCTTTCCCAGGGTCAGAGCAGACGCAGGACGATCATACATCCATCCTCGAGGAGTTAGCATAGCTCCAGATGAAAAGTGATATGTGAGGAGGCCTCCAGTATGTGATGTCATTTCGTGAGACATGCCGTGATCTGCTGCTCATCTTCTGGCTCCTCTTGACTACATTTGTCTGAATTTTTTTCCCATTCATTTTTTTTTTATTACATGAGGGAAATATCCGAAATATCCCTTGAGCTACATGATTTACTCTTGCTCATACAGTAGAAGCAACAGTTTTCCCTGTGGTATTGCGCTCCGTTATAAACCGAGAAGTTTTGCTGATGAGAAACAGCTGTTGCTTAAGCTAACTCAGTCACAGGAATAGGAAAAATATCACTTTGCCATCTTCCAACCACCTGCCTGAACATACGCTCTTTCAGCTACAAGAAGCCTGCAGAGAGAAACACAGAAAAGAGCGTAAAGTCTTACTAATACATGCTAGATACTGAATCCACTATGACGTCCTTTTTCCTTAAAACACATTCATGTTTTCCACACCGTACTCCGCGTGTGTGAGTTTAATGGACTGTCCATTTTCATTTCAGTGACTTGCCTGCGATGGTTTCCAAGTGGCAGTTTTGCTTTAGCATGTTGACGTTGAGACGCTTCCAAAGCAAACTTTCCAGTCATTAATTCCGCTGCCATGTTTTGTGTGAGGGATTGCCAGTCCAACCACCTCTATGTGTTATGTCGTAATTAAAGAAGTGTTTGAACACGATCTGATGAAGAAAAGTGTTTGGGTACACACAGGAAAGAAGACGAGGCATGGCAGCCGAAGAAAGAATTGCATTCTTTGACGTAGCGTGTCCTTCACACTTCGCTCTACTGCCAAGTTGAAAGCATTTCTGAGAGCGTGATTAAAGGGTGCTTATAGAACAACATTGGAGCTCAGCATATGCACGTCTTTGAGCGGAGAGTCCTGATGATGATGAAGCAAGACTGGAATGCTATTGTTTTAGAGGAGTGCTGTTTTCTTGCTGTTGGCATCTGACTCTGAAATGAGGACAAATTGCTATTTCTGGTGGAGTGTGACTCTAAGTCATTGTGCCAGGCTGCAATGAGCACAATCCTCTCTGAAGGTGACACGTCATAGAGGTTGGTGGTAAACTATAACCTGGTGTCCTTGGGGATATTGGTCAATCAAAATACGCTACCCCTGAAATCTTAAATCAAGATATTATAAAAGTGTATCAAAATATGCACCCCATATTCTTACAGTTTTCAAATCAAAATCGATAGACTTGTGCTACGGTAGGAAGGCAGCATGAATCGTCAAAACACGGTGGCGGTGCTCAGCCCGGTTGGACTTAATGGATGGAGGGTAAATAGACTTGCATTTATACCACGCTTTCCTAGTCTTCTTCCGGTTGAACAAAAAGTTGTATGAATGACACGATAATGCACAAGGCAAAAGCGTGCAATAAGAACGCTGTTCTTGCTTTTGGCGTGTCATTTTTACGCAATGTAGTCTGTACTGACTGCAATGTGAACACATCCACGTAAATATGTTACGCTCAGAGGTAGCGACGTAGAATAAAAAGTGAGAGAGCCCACTTATGGCAGCCAGGTGGTGAGGTGGATGTGTCCAAGAAACCAACAGGTTCTCATTCCTACTCGTCACATACCGTCCCTTGGCATCACTTTATTTTCGGTATCAAAAACACTGTAGTTAGGTTTGGGTTTAAAACTATCATGTTTGTACAGTGAAAATGACACTGAATGTTGTGAACACGGGACATGAACGAACAGCTGATAGTAACGTGATGCACGGGACATGAACGGCGGTCTCCTGGATGAAAGCCTTGTGTTTGTTGTTGCTCAGCATAAGCTCTGGGTGCCATTCATCTCCATGTACTGCCCACACTGCAGTGACAAAATCTGCAACGTTTCCCTTCAAACACTTATTCAATGTAATTTCTAAGGTAGCAGGCAGATGACTTTAGGGCTTTATGAGTGTATTTAGCAGCTATAAGGACAAAAGATAACAAAAAAAACATGTTGGTTTAAAATAAAGATGGCGACGCATTTTCAGGGAAAATGAACGTTCCCTAAACATTTTCCAACATTTCCTCCAAGTGGGTTAATGGTTAAATTTCTCTCTCACATCAGAGTAAAATGACAAAATACATGGGGGAGGGGGGGTGCACTAGTAGTAGGGTTGCCACTAACGACTAATTTTCCATTGATTAATCTATCGACTATTTTCCTCCAAAAAATGTAATTGACAATTTGATTTAGATAGCCATATCCTTAGATTACGTTACATGAATCTTGAAACACCACCGCACAAAGTAACCTAAATCTAAAGCTAATGTATAGCTGAATGTTGTAGTTATGACTTCATCACTCTACCAGGAAATATTCATCACTTGACATGACTGTCTGTCTCCACTCGACCATAAAATATGCAGGTTGTGCAACAAACTGGCAACCCATTGTTGTGAAGTGAATGCAATGGAACGGAGGCGGGAGAGTGCGACATCTGAATAATGCTGAATATTATCAATGTTATCAATAGCACATACGTTAAACATATTCCCAATGTCATATTATTCCCTTGACATGTTAAAAATGATACAGAGAAAGTGTAATATCATTTTTCAATAACAGTTCCAGTGACATACACCAGATACCAGTGACAGGGCCATTTAAACAGCCACACACTTCCACTTTCATAAGTTATTAGAAACATTAACCAGCCACTATAAACACTGAGGCGAAACAATGAGCTCATTTATTGGAGGGGTTCAAAAAACACACATAATTGATTTCTTATGCATGCAAATTGATTTAAGAATCAAACCATATTTAGCTCGGTCCTGAACCGATGCAGACCCCCTTCACTCCACTCCTGTTAACTCCAAGAGGCTAATTCTGAGTAAACAAGGGAGGGAAATTATTGTTTGTTCCCGTGAAATTGGTTATATTTTCTTTGGAGCGACACACAGACAAGTTCCTGGCTTGAGACCACGATACAAAGCTGCGTGAGTGTAGACAGAGCAGACAGCAAGAGAGGTTTTCCATACAGAGGAGGCAGTGAAGAGGCTTTTCCAGGTGAAGATGTTTGCACTGAATAATTAAATTTACAGTACTGTGTATTCACAAGATTCTTGGCAATTTTAAATTGTTTTTTTTATGCATCTGATCCTGAGGCTTTTATCTGAAATCTCTGTAACATGTTGTATCCACACATCCTTTTTAGGAAAGACTTGGAGATGGTATTTTCTTTCATTTTCTCTTGCTTTGTCGGCCTCTGCGCAGGCTTGACGTGTGGAATGTATTGTGTGACATTTGCAGTTTTCCATGGCTTATTGCTTTCTCATTACGGTATGAAGCTTCTCTAGTGTTGGTCTGCAGCCGTGGTGGTCCTCTTAGCTGGAGACGCGCCGTGTCCTCGCCATTGTCAAAAACCATCTCCACCCTTTTGACCCTGAGACGTGGCACCTCCACCTCTTAACAGGCTACGCGTCACACACTCGCTCTAATCTCTATGCATGATTCCTC
>CAKALG010005825.1:0-12152 GCA_916700815.1 Helicolenus hilgendorfi
TCTGGGGGGGCGGTGGTGGAGGTGGAGGGAATGCGGAGAAAGGTGGAGGTACGAGTCCCTCCTGACCGCCAGCACTATCCTGAGAGCCCTGTTGGACGAAAGAGAGAGCAGAGTGAGGAAGGAGTGAAAGCTAAAGTAGCCGGCTGGCTAACGTCCACAGTATCTCTTACCGAGAGCATCACCCGACCACACAGAGACCACTTTCCCAACAGCTTCAGTCTAAAAGTCATACAGGCGTGGATATTATATTTCCATTTCCTCGCGTGTGTGTGTGCGTGTAAATGTGTGCATGTATCCACACCCCCCACCCATTAAATATTCACTGCAGCCACATCTATTATTGAGGGTCAGATGCCTCCATACTCAGTGTTGTACAATGGTGAGTGTCTAACGCCTGCACACACACTCACAAACGCCTCTGCACACAAACCACCTTTGACACGCAAACACCCACACACCTAAACGCTCACACAAAGACCAACTGTTAGTAAGGAGGACGCCTGCCTAAGGATTTTGTGAACATTATTATTACCCCCAGAAAAAAAAATACAGTGCCGAGTGCGTAGGAGAACAATACAGGCACCCACAAACACATGGTGGAACAACACAAACACGACACAGGCATTAACACACACACACACACACACACACATTCCTTGCTGTTGGCAGTGGGACATGGATACCCTAAATGGTAATAGTTAGAGAGCGGAGGGAGACAGCAGGGACGGAGAGTAAAGGGGGGATGGGATGATAAAAGGTGATGAGTGATAGAAGAAGCATGGCAGAAGATAAACCAACCATCACTGTCTTATAGATCTTTTTATAACTCGCTAATAACTGCACTGGATGGTAGGGCTGCACAATTAATTGAATATTAATCGCGATCACAATTTTTGTCTTCCCGCAATTAAATGAACATGATCGCCTGAGATATTGACGTTTAAAATGTGCGTTCAGCTCATAGAAAACTCTGCTGCATATCAAATCAAGCGCTTCATAAACTAAGAGCGAGCCACCAGGCGGTGATCGAGATGTTTTGGCTTCACTTTTGGGTATAGATATTATCTATACAGTCAATGTGTTTATGATTAACTTGAGAGCATAAAATTGTGTATCTGGCTCTTAATGTTGCCAATTTTGCTCTCAAAGTGCACCAGTTTGAAGCATTTAACTGTAAAACGTAGTTAACAAAAGGGTAGGGTGAATATTCCTGTATTTTTTCATACTGCAATATATATATATAGCAGAAAAAAAATATTGCAATGTCAGTTTTTGAACATTAGCAGGAATGTAGCACAGCATGGAAGTGAAAGCAGTGCTCTGTTTATTCTAATGTCAAAGCATAATATAAATATGTTGTCTCTAAAATCAATGAATAATCATGATTAAATAATCGTAATCTCAATATTGATCAAAATAATCGTGATTATCATTTTGGCCATAATTGTGCAGCCTTACTGGATGGACGATCAATTAAAAACTGTAACATTCTGAGAAAAAGAAAACATCATATTATATTTAAGTCTACATTAGTCATGCTGCTTTGGCGCTTAAAGCTAAATGCTAACATCAGCATGCTAAAATGCTCATAATGCTAAGGCCACTATTTGAAGGTCTCGGTCTCGTCTCAGACAAAGAAGACTGGATTTTAGTTCAAGACCACAATTGAAGGTATATCACTAAATTTTCATATACTGTACATATGGCAATAAAAGAGGTGAATGAAGAGGAATCTTTTTTTTTCTGTGGGTGTTTTTATGGGAATGTGGGATCTTTAAGATCAATTTGAGGAGTGCCTATGGTTTGCATGTTCCACATTTAAGCGTGTCATGCAGTGCGGGACTCTCACTGGTCTGGTCTTGGTCTTGACTCAGTCTCAACCCCTCAAAGTCTTGATAGTCAATAGTATAAATAAGAGAGTTACCAAATTGAAATTCCAGCTGAGGCTGATGGGATCGTACCATATACCACAGTATGGACAAATTAAAATGTTGACCTGATGATTGCATTATGTAGAACGTTGTTCAAATTCATCCTGAATGTGTTCACCAAATTTCATGCTGCCGCGACATGGCTAATAAAAGTAAAACAAATCACACTTTGACAGGTATAGAGTGATTAAGTCCTGGACATAATTCAATCGTTGTGACTGTTTAAACAGTTCAATAAAGCTTTATCAAGACAGAGACAGGCAGTGTCCCTGACTTATAATAAAATAAGAGCTAAAGAACTATAAAACTGAACAAATAATTGAGAAAAGAGATGCAAATAGAGGTAGATTCTATTAGCGAGTACAGTATTAAAAAAACAATGGTCAAACAATGTGGCAGCGTCTTCCTGCTCTTGTCTTCTTAATCTCCTTGTTCTTGTTCGTCTTCCTGTTCACCGTCTACTTTAATCATCATTATTATTATCTTCATCATCATTATTAGCAGTAGTAATAATAATAATAGCAGTAGCACTAATAACAGGCAGTAATAATAATAATAATTTATTAGTAAAAGTAATAATATTCTGTGTCTTTTTTTCCGATGGATATCACCACCAAAAGAGACTCCATGTTTACTAGACATCTGCTTGGCTACATCGACTTTGTGTGTGTGTGTGTGTGTGTGTGTGTGTGTGTGTGTGTGTGTGTGTTTGTGAGTGACAGGCTGCAGCGATGCCCATCTGAGTTGCACAATAGATCTCTGTCCCTTTGGGAGTGTTAAAAGTGTGTGGGAGGGTGTGTATGCGTGTGTGTATGCGTGTGTTTGTGTGTGTGTATGCCATCTGTCTCCCAGCTTTTGACCTTTCTCAGCGTCACACCTATGACACGGCGGCCGGGCCCCTCGACTCAGTGACAAACCGGAGGATGCACACGGTCGACACGGATCACATCGATATTGTGACATGAGAGCAGCTACGGCGGAGCTGCACGAGTCAGCAGTGAGAGGGAAACTGCGTCTGTAACTAACACAGGTACACACGAGTAAATACAACTGGACTTTACTGTATAATATTGACTATTTACAAGATTTAAAATAGAGCTATCATGATATCAGACTTTCACTACATGATTGTCGTTGCCAAAAGATTTCACGATAACCATAGTATCTTGAAATCTATAGAAAAAAATAATACTGTTATCAGTCAGATTCATTTTTGACTTTAGTTTATTGCGCGTTTTGTCTCTATTGTTGGAAAACGTATTACACTCAAAATACGAGTGTAGGGAGGTGGAGAGAGAGTCTGTAACCATAACTGTATACATAAAATACATACATACAAAAAATGCAGAAATACAATCTATAGTTCAAACAAACAACGGTGTTCTTTTGGTGCTGGCAACATGAAGGGAAGTTCAACATTGTTTATTTGCATGAACAGTAACCACATTGTAATGTTACAAAGCTGGTTGAAAATAAGCAAAGTATCCCTTTAAGAGGCGCTGGATTATTTACACAATAATACCATATGTGTAATATTAACGTGATATCAATATTATTTTTTTTTTGAAATATCACTGTTATCGTCAATGCCGGTATATCGCAACATCCCTAATACAAAATAAGCAACTGTTACAGCAAAAAGCTTTTCTACAGGTAGAGAGGTCAGACATATTTTAACAACTCCACATTGGGACGACTATGTGCAATAAAATTCAAATTAATTATTTCTTTGCTTTGAAAGTGCATCTATTTATCCTGAATCTCACATTTGTTTAAAACAATCTTCAGGTGAAAATAGTTTACTAACCGACTTGAAATCAGGAACTACTTTTATAAATTGATGAATTGAAACTGAAGGCATCAACAAACAAAAGGAAATAATGGAGTCATGTTTATCTAATCATTGCATTAAAACCTTGATTTATGCACCAATCCTTTCTGTTATGAAGCCATTACTATTATTCTTACTATTATATTTCCTGATTGAGTAATAAAGTAAATATAAGGCATTACTTATCAGACCTTAATAATATTAACAAATAAAACTGGCACATGAAATTATATACCGTGAAACTGATAACACAATTTATAACTAATAAAACATTTTTTTAGGGACTTTTAATACAATTCTTTGTCTGTACCATGTATTTGTATTAATTCTTAACAATCAGACCTAATATACCTAATAGACTTCTTTTATGACAAATTCAGTGTTTTCTTCTCCCTGATGCTTTGTCATTGTTCTATTGGCTCTTTTCTTGTTTTAACTGCGTACTTTTCTAACGCAGGACAAGGCTGTTTAGCAGAGAGGGATGGATCTGTGAATATACCTTATGTTCAGGCGTTCTTATCCTGTTTATATCTTAAATAATAATCCAAACTTTAAAAATAATTTAATTTAGTTTTCTCCACAGTAATTAATGAAATGCTGAGATATAGGCTAACTGTATATATTTTTAAAAAAAAAGTTGTCTTACACCTCTTAAAATCAAGAAGGCCCTCGCGACCTTTGGCTTTGGTGACCCCTAGTGACAGTCGGGACCCCCAGGTTGGGTACCAGTGGACTATAGGATCCATTACTTTTAAATAAACGTCCCTCAGCAGCTCAACCACAGTGCAACACAGCAAATCTGTGGCAAAAACACCACGTTAATCACCAAAATCTTTCAGCTCTATTCTCCATTTGTATGATCAATTAAAAGAAAATTCCCCGTGTCATCAGAAACTACTTCACCTAGTGACTATTCTTCTTTTTTCCTGGCGATGTTAGAGCAAAAGAAACAGTATCAGATGCTTTGAACATAACCTTTTATGACAGCAGCACTGGTCTGATGTCAGCGTCACAACCAGCGATCCTGTTATCTCACTCCCTCCTCTTCCTGATAATATATACTGTAAATATGTGTTCATCATTAATCTGCGCTGCCTGCCATCCTCCTCTCATACCTAAACTGCCTCTGCCGCTCTCCTGCCAGGTGAAGAGTCTCCACCTCGGCCAGAATAGAAACCATGCTCTCCATCTTCGGTTGCCGAGCACTCGAGCCATACAGCCGCCAGATTACTGACCACAGAGTCCAAGTTTAACTTCATTCACATTTTGAAACAGCAGCTGTGTCCGCTCCTCTAAACCCTGCAGCTGTATGAACCTCTTCCAATCTTGTCCACAAGCACCCAAATTAAGATTTTGATAAGTGATAACATCCTTCACATCCTTGCCTTCCTGTCCTGCCTCAGTTTCATGAAGCAGCACGACAGTCTTACCTTGGTTTTCAGAGAATGTTTTTTCATTATTTGCACAGACTGTTGCAGTCATTATGCCCTGTGGATGTTTTGATTATATAATATCAATATGTAAGTAAATATACATCTAGGTCTACAAAATCTCAGTCTCTTCCTGAGTTTTCTGCATAAAGAACTTTCATTTAATAGCACTGTATTGGGAGGATACTGATTTCAAGGCATTTCCATACATCCATCCATCTTTCTAATGTGTTTTCTGTATAATTCTGTGCTCTGATTAATGAATAAAAGCTTAAAAATAGATCGAAAAAGTGTTAATATGTGGAGAATTTTTCTGTCTGTATCACTGTTACATCACTGATGGTAATAATGTGAACATGAGCTGAAATCCTCTGATGAGACATCCTGAATTCATTATATTTGAGAGAGACAGAAAAGGAGGGCAGAGATGAGGAACATTAGTCAGTTTAACTGCAGGAGACAAAATACATTATGTGCTAAATGATACACTGGTTGGCTTCGCCTTGCATCAGCCCATCCTAGATGAACTGCATTTCGCGGAGGTAAAAATGATAGCGGGCGGAGCAAGTCGTTCTGGGTCAACAAGTAAGAGCTAACCTGGATGACAAGCAGAAATAGGGAAACTAGACCCGCTCCTGTGTCGTGCTAGAAAGGGAAAGTTGATCACCCAGGTTGGGTCAAGTGGTGAAAGGGGACGATGAGTGAGACTATGCCTACATGTATAGTTCAAAAAGTTTTACATCAGTGCTGCAAAATAAAACCTTCATGCCGAATTCACACCAGAGCAGTGGCCAAGTGCGGCCTACGACAGGCTGCCATGGAATGTCTATGCAAAGCTGCGGCGACTGGACCTGAGTCCAGCGAGCTGCAGCCGTTTGATTCTATGGTGAAGTGTAACCAAACAAAAGTTGGGAAGAGTTTAACTTTTAGCGGCGAATTGTGGGCAGAGAGTACCCGCAGCCAACCAGTGAACAGATCCTGTGACTCCTGTAACATGTTGACCTATGTTACAAAGAATTTCTTCCCCCTGAAACACATGAATATGCCTCCGAGCCAGAAAAAAATGTAATTATTGCGGCGAGCTGCACTTCACCGCTGCCTGGTGTGAATTTGGCAGTAGGCACACTAGCAGCTCTATGGGGGGCATTGTTGGCCTGTCCACCACTGCAGATTGAAATATCTTCAAAACTATTAGATGAATTCTGATGACATTTGGTACACACATCCATACCCCCCTCAGGTTGAATTGTAACATATTTGGTGAGCCTGCAGCTTAAGGACAGCCTCACACAAGCACTAGCATGACTGTAGATCAGGGATTCTCAAACTTATTACTCAAAAGTCTGCATATGATTTTTATTCAAGGTCAGAGGTCCAGAACGATTGGCGATAACAAAATAACTTTTACTCAACTCACTTAAAAGGGGCTCTATGTAAGAATCAGAAATGGCTTGTTAACAGTGACACCAGTGGCTGTTAAGTCAACAACAGTCAGCGTCCTGTTGAGCATGTTCGTTTGTTGGCGTTAGTGGACTCCATTTCTAAATGAACGTTAGCTATTGTTGCGCACTGCTAGTCCGGTAGCGGAGCTGAAGAGAGTAAAGGCACTCGCGAGTGCGCATGACGTCACAGCCGTGTTTTTTTTTTCCGGAAAAACCTGCCCGCATTCTTCCCATTAAAAGCAGTCTAGCAGGCTGTTAGAGGAAACCCAGAAAGTCTATTTTTTTTAGTTTAGGTTACAACCTGTTCACACACTGGCAATAAAAAAAAACAATTAAAAAGCACTTATATGTGTAAAAACTTACATACAGTCCCTTTAAGACCCGCTAGGCTACTCGTTGTCGCAATTAATTAATGTCCCATCACTTGCGGTTGGGTCAGCATGAAACCGAGGCAGACACGACTCATACAGTTACCTGACACTAGTCGTAGATATTGTGTACGAGAGAAAACAAGACAGATTCTGTATCTGCGATTTAGTAGCGGATTGCAAATTCTCCGGTGTAACGTTAATGTGTGAACTCAGCGGCAACAACAACACTCTTCAGCAGTTAACGTCGCCATGACAATGATATCAACAATAGGTAAATAAGCCACGTTATAAAACCCCATTCTTCTGATGACAGGATCACTGTGAATGACCTCCAGCTACACTGCATATTCAACATCACTAACAATTTATTTATCAATAGAAAGCTTATTTCAAAATAGAAAATGTTACACTTCATAACGTATCGTATTCATAACCCGAGGTATGGGCTGGGTCCGGATTGAGAAGCCCCACTGTAGACGCTGAGTCTCGTTTAAAATCTGAAGCTATTGTGTGTATTATGTGTGCTACTTGCTGCAAAATGAGTTGCCCTCCACGGAACAATACGTCTGGAAGTTGAACAATAAGCAAAAATGGAGGAAGGAAAACATTTGAGGAAAATTCACTCAGGGATCCCTCTGCTATAATGGTTGGTGCTGAGAATATAGTCGACTACAAAACAGAAAGAAAAAGAAAAAAAACATTCTACCTTTTGTCAAATTTGTTGGGAAAACTACCCTCCTACTCTGCGTTTAAATGTTCCATCATGGCTACGTGTTGTCGTACTCAAGTCCCATCATTGATGACTCATGACACAACTCACTCATCTACTGATGAGTCAGTCTCGGACTTGACAAGTTGTGATGCAACTCAGAAAGAATGATAGTGACTTGAATTTTTAATACTGCACACTTTGGACTTGAGGTTTTGATATCTTGGCTGCGACACTATATAATATTTCCACAGTCTATACCACTGCTAACAGATCATATCCATATCAATCATAACAGCCTCCTCATTGTTGTTGCTCATGCACAGAAACAGACTACAGCCTAGCAGGGGAATGGACAACCCCGGCTGTTGCTGTTCCTTCTGCCAGACCAAAATAGAAGCGGGAATACGAGCCAAAAACAACCTTGTATTTGTGTTCGACGATTGGCCTTTTCAGAGGAGATCCATTTTAGCCGCATCTCAGCAGCGCTCTCTCTACCTGATACACTGTGTCAACATCCCGCTATCTACAAAAATAGTGTGTGCCTGCTTGTTTTTATCCGCTATCTCAAACCGTCAAGTTATGGGCCTTTTGCTGACTGCAAGTGGCCTTTGTGCTTGGCATCAGGATGAAAGCATCTGCTGAATAAATGCACATAGATAGCATGATAAGAGGAGGAACACAAAGACGAGGGAGAGGGCATTCCTGGTCAAATTGAGGAAAAGTGCTGCCCTGTAGACAGACAAACTGTACGCTGTTGTACGCATTTGTGCCAGCACTCAGGTTTGTGTACGTTTTGTTTGTGTACATGTCGTGTGCATATCAGCATGTGTGTGTGTGTGTGTGTGTGTGTGTGTGTGTGTATGTGTGCGCGCGTTTGTGCTTCCGCTCCCCTGGCGTTTGGGCGTTAAGGCATTAAGGGTTGTGTAAGTGTATGCGTTGGCCAGGCAAAGCCAGTGACTCAGAGCGGTAGCTGTAGCTGGCTTACTTTCGGGTCAGTTAGCAGCAGCAAGTGTGTCTGAGGAGACATGTTATAAAATGTGCACGTCTGCAGCGGTCTCACTACGCTACAGGAGGAGACCAGGAGGAGGAGGAGGAGGAGAAAGAGGAGAAGGAGGAGAGGAACATGGCTAAGAGCTAACTAGGGCAACACTGGGTCATTTCACATGAATAATGACATTTTAGTATCTTACTTCCTTGGGCCTCCAGCCATTAGTCTATAGCCTAATTCAACAAACTTGACGCTGGAAAATGTGATTCATGCTGTTAGCAGCAGCTCACATTTTGGCTCAATAATCGTATTAAACGGGGGAAGTTGTGTTCAGCTCAGATCTTGGCTCCTGACTCTGCGCCGATGCTACCCGAGCTGCAAACAGCTGGAGAAACGTTTACAGCGTGTCTGCGGCATACCGATGAGCCAGGAGACACCCTCTTGTTAAATTATTCCATCCCACGTCAACCCCTCCTCCTCCCCCTCTTGCTCTTCTTCTTCTGCGCTCCTCTTGCTGCTGTTCTCCCTTTCCTCCCACTCTCTCTGCTGTGCGCTTCGCTTCTTTACGCTTCATAAAATCCAGACGGGACCCTTGCATTTACGTCCCGCCCCCACGCATGTCAATCAAGCCCATTTGCTTCATAGCAACAAGATATCGGCGACGCCCGGGCTCCTCCTCCCACACTCTTCTCCATCTCCTTATAGGGTAACATGTCTGCTTGTCAAACAAACCCCTCCCACTACAACCCCCATCCTTTTCCTTGTAGGGCTTCACGTACGACCCCCCCTTCCATCATTTCTGGGAGAACCCCCCTTCAACATACATGTGCACACATGATCACTGACTGTCCCTGTCATCCCTCTACAAGCTGTGTCAACGGGTCCGCTCGGCTCCACTGCAGCGTTTTATTAAAGGTAAACACTCAACAACAAAAAAGATGATGACATTATTTGTCCACATGTATTCCTCATTAAAAGCCACATGCCATACCAAACAAACATGTGTGCAGGTGAGCACACAAACTCGCACACGGACGCATATTTACCCAACATGGACATGCTCTCTTTCAATACATTAGGAATAACCATGAAACGAGTTAGTCTTGTTTAGAGCTCAAGTAGGGCTCTGTGACAATAAAGCACTCATCTGGTTGTCGAGTGTGGTTTGGAAATGTACACAAGCCAGTCGTAGAACGGTGTTGTCACTGTCAACCGCGCCATCCAAAGAGTCAGCGAGGGTAACCCCTATCCATTTCAAAAGCAGCTTCTTTTGAATTCAACGCAGACGCCTCCCAGCGAGCGCTTTTAGAGCCATTAGAGATGCAAATAGCTGCTAAAGTGGCATAACCGCTACAGCAACTCCAGGTTTGGGCATTTCATAACCATCTCTCTATGTTTTTTTTATTTATTTATTTAGAAGCATAGTGCAAAAGGTGTTTACCTCACATGGCTCTCCCGTCGACATTTTCCTCACTCCTCGAACCATTTAACAATCCGCACAAAATGAATGACTCATGCAAGTTGCCACGGCAACACGGCTCATTGGGATCATTTACCGACCATCATTGTTAACCCTGCAAAGAATCAATAACAAGATTTGTGGAGGGTGGGAGGTGGAGGAGGCTGGGTGAAGAGGGGGGGTTGAAACCTCATGACCCGTTTACAGTGAAAGCGTGGCAATGTGTGTGTGTGTGTGGTTTTGCAGCAGGTAGGCGTCTCTCCCTTGCCTTAGGGCACACGCTTAGGTGGGGCTTGAAAATATTTCAGTCTTTTTGCACAACTCTCTTGCAGCAAGGGCCAAAAAATATTAGCATACAGCAACACTATAAAAGAGCTAATAAATCAGATCTCTGAACACACACACACACACACACACACACACACACACACACACACACACACACACACTCAGACACACACACACACACACACATGTAACTGCAAAGTCAGCTCTACAGTCTGAAATTGCGTCACAGAGCGAACCAGCTCTCTCCAGTTGACCTAATATCGTTGCTCTCTCCATCTCTTTCAACTCCTCTCATTTGTCCGTCTCTGCATAATTTCAGTTTCCTCATCCACGGGCTTCCCTGGCAACTGCCCGAGGGTGTCCCATCACCTTAAAAATCAATTTTCTATTCTCCCGCTCCCATTCTCTCACTCTTTTCCCAACCCCATCCCCCTCTTCCAGGGGCTCTTAGAGGAAAACATTGAGATAACAGCTGCCAGGGCCCCAGGGAGAGCAATAGAGGAGGGAGAAAAGAGGTCAAACAGTAAAGAGAGCAGGAATCCAAGGTACAGCTGAAAGAGAAACACACGCGCAAAGCAAAGACAGGAAGAAACACACACACACACACACACACAGAGAGCCTGACTCACCGAATGAAATGTAATGATATGAACGAGACACTTCGCGCACCAACTTTGCAGCCCACTGTGTGCTTCGGCTTCTGTGCGTTTGTGAAATGTGTGACACAGAAATTACAGTGAGGAGGTGTTGTTAGCTGAGTAGAAGAGATGCAGAAGGGAGAAGGGAGGAGGAGGAGAAAGAAAAGAGAGTAAGAAGACAGAGACAACTGTTCTGGGGACACCTGTCCCTTTCGCTCACAGGGCTTGAGCGATGTACAGAGACAGCTGCAGAGGCAATAAAGAAGAAAGACTTTTTTACGTACCTCTCCTCCCCCTACTCCCTTCGCTGTTTCCACTCAGAAATGTCTAAAGAGTTTACTGCAGTAACATGCAGCTGTACAGACTAACGTGCTGTACTGTATGTATCTTCTGAGCAATACATAATACATGGCAGAGCACGGGTTTTCTGGCAGTGGCAGCTCTTGATGTTCAGATTGCATGCGCTTCTAGCTCTGGGCATGAGAACAGATGCCACAACAACGGCGTACAATAATACATCACCGCTTGTGCGTTTCGCCGTGGCGAATCATAATTGTATAGCGATACAATCTCCAAGCCTGTATCTCTCGCTGTCATCTACGCCTACTACGCTGGTTTCACTGTTTATATCCCTCATAGCAACTAACGAGAGTCTGAAATGCCCTGGCTGGACCACTCCAGCAAAAGGGGGTCAAGAAGAGTCCTCATCTGTTAGTGGTTAATTAACATTTCATGCTCAATGACAGTGCTCGCCCGCTCCGATGCCGTTGCATGTACAGTGGAGCCAAAAGAGATACGGCGTACACAAGAGGAGGATACGAGAAAGATGGAGATAAACACTCACCGACAACACGGAAGGATAGTACAGTCCCATCATCGTATTCTGTGCAACAACTCAAACTGTCGCCGCTCGTCTCTCCTCTCTCTCCGTTCCTCTTCTCACGCTGCCTCGCTTTCCTCTCCCTCTCCGAGCCTGTGTCACCTCACCAGCTCAGTCTCTCTTGTCTGTCTCACAGATTCAAAATCTCCCTCTCTCTGCCCCCGCTCGCTCTGTCTGCCATG
>CAKALG010005830.1:0-13256 GCA_916700815.1 Helicolenus hilgendorfi
ACATGCGACTGGTGGGGGACTTCCGGCATCAAGGGCCAAGGAGGCAACCACAAAGGCACTCTGTGGAAAGAAGCAAACAGCTGTACGCAGACACACAAACACGCACGCTTGCACGTACATTACATGCACGCACAACGCTCATGCACGCACACATTTGGACGCGCATGCAAGCTGTCACGGTGCAAGACAAATAACAAAAACTGTACTAAGAAATTAAACTATTGTATGGATAGGATATGGATTTGAAGTCATCTTTCACTGAGCGGTTACATTATCAGTGTGACTAACAGTGTGCTGCCAGTAAAAAACAATTACATGTGCTGCTGAATTGGGGAACTGAGAATGTTGGTCTCTGTAGTTCATGACAAGCCAGCATTAGAAGACCAAAACTTTTCAACTGAGATCAGCACCCTGCAAACAGCAAATGCAGAGAATAATATCAAATGTGCTTTAATAAAGTGCATTTTACAGAAAGCACATATGCCATATATGCCACACTAAGATGGATGGCGAATTGACATGAATACCAGCATGCTGGTCACATCAGTGTGGGTTATAGATTATTGTAATACTGTATGTAGAAAGTAAAGTAATCATAATTATCTGGTTTAGGAAGTTTGGATCTTTCGATTTTTTTTTGTCACAGATATAACACACAAAAATGTGCCAATGACCAACAGGTTGGTACTTAAAAAAACATTTAAAAAGAAAAGACCTTGAACCACTTTCAGTGTCAACATCGGCTTCCTCGGAGCAAAACACCCGAGCGCTCTTAACGGAACGCCTCATGGAGGGAGACATGCAAACGAGAGAGGATATAAGAGATCTCTTGCTGCTTGAGTGGATGCACGTTTGAACCCCTTTGTTACGGCAGAGGAAGAAATGAAAAACATTTTTGAAGTTGGCTGACAGATTCCATTGGTCCTGAGGCTGTTTGACGTGCTGCATCCTGGCAAATTAAGGTTAAGGCAAGGTAGATGGAATCTATCAGAGCTTGACTCTCTGCCTCATCAGATGGAACAAGCAGCTGCAGGGCATCCCTTGTCTCGGGTCTTGTCATTACACACGTGCGTTCATGTACGTCCGCAGGCACACGGCACAGTCATCCGCATATGCTCACACACAAACAGACACACACAGGCACTGTGTACTCAGATTTTGTATGCATTTGCTTTTACCGTCACTCTGCAGATAACACAATGCACATTACTCATGCTATGTTCCACATACAGGACATACAGCAAGATAATGATTGAAAACAAAGAAATTCTAAGCGTCAAATATGCTAAAGATACAACATCAAGTAATCACCGATGCACACTACAGCACAAATTCACTACAAATTAGGGATGTCAAAGTTAATGCAATAATGACGTGTTAACGCAAATTCGTTTTAATGCCACTAATGTCTTTAACGCATTAGCAACTTGCGGCTTTTAGGTTGTAGCGGGCTCAGTTTTAAAGCTAGAGTAAAGATACTGGTATCATATGAAACTAGAAAATCTAAGGACTCTGGTACCAACCATGTTATATTAACAGGTCGTCAAAGAGGCTAAATAATGCTCCAAACTTATACTAAATTTTGGCGAGGAAAAACTGGCATGGCCATTTTCAAAGGGGACATTTGACCTCTGACCTCAAGATATATGAATGAAAATGGGTTCTATTGGTACCCACAAGTCTCCCCTTTACAGACATGTCCACTTTATGATGATCACATTGCACACTGACAGCTGTTGTTGCCTGTTGGGCTTGAGTTTTCCATGTTATGATTTGAGCATGTTTTTTATATACATTTTTTATGCTAAATGCAGTACTAGTGTGAATTGTTTTGTGTCGTTAATTGATTTCCAATAACAAATATATACATACATTTGCATAAAGCAAGAATATTTGCCCACTCCCACGTTGATAACAGCATTGCATACTTGACAAATCTTTCTTTAAGGTACATTTTGAACAGATAAAATGTGTCATTAATTTGTGATTAATCACAATTAAATATTTTTATCAATGGACAGCCCTACTAAAAATATAGCAAACCACATACTAATTTTAAAAATAATTTCAGATCTCTATTCCATGGCAAGTTTAAGTTTAGAGAAGTGCTTTGTCACTGAGGTTTACCATGTCCTAATGTGCCACCGCCACATACGTACATGGTAGTAGTACAGACAATGACAATATAGTGATAAAAGACCGAAAGACCCCGTCTCTGTTTAAGAGGAAGCGAGACAGGAAGTGCACATGTAAGGGAAGCTGCTGCAGACGACGTGTCCTTTACGCTCGCCTTTCCTGTATAGTAACTATGCGTC
Source organism: Helicolenus hilgendorfi (assembly GCA_916700815.1). Classification (NCBI taxonomy): domain Eukaryota; kingdom Metazoa; phylum Chordata; class Actinopteri; order Perciformes; family Sebastidae; genus Helicolenus; species Helicolenus hilgendorfi. The sequence continues at coordinate 2,316 of CAKALG010005830.1, forward strand.
ATTAAATACTGTACGACTGACAGAAAAACAAGTAAAAGCATAATAACATGAACACGTAAAATATAGAAAGACTTGTCATATCCCCCAAATTCATACTTGAACACGAAGAAACACACACCGAGCACACATAAGAACCAGGCTGGCCGACCCTGATGTCTGCTGCATCTCAGGAAGTGAAGTGTTTCAACACTTCTGTCTTCTTGCTGAACAGCTGGACAGACAGTCAGGACTGAGAGGGGGTTTCCAACACACTCAAACCCTCCGAACACTTGTAGGTTCAGATTGAAACCCAGACAGACAGAGAAACAAACAGACGTGCACACATTCCCCCGCCCAACCCACCACAACCTCCAGCATTACGAAGAACACACTTCCCCTTTCTGTGCAGGCTCCGGTACCACTAATGCCTAATACGCCACCGCCAACCCTCACTGATAAGCCACCAATACCACCCACATAATATAATGAATTACTGTTACTTAATGTGATTATGATGATAGATTCTAACAAAAATTAACCAGTTTACTAAAATATACTTTTTATTTTTTTGCTTGTGCACCAGTGAACTGCATGTTAGGCCTTTTGCTTCAACTGGTTACAGTACACAGAACGCTTCTTCTCCTTCGCTACAACTGTGCAAGATGACAGAATGAGGACGAGAGTGGAAGAAAGGTTTACTCTGCTGCAATTACATAATTTGGTGTTTGTGAATGAAGATTTACACATTGTGAGTGTAGCTTGGCAGAAGCCAAAATTCGTTGATGTTAGTGTAAACAGACATTTGTAGGTTTAACAGTGTTGCTCAGAGAGAAACTGCAGAAATGTTGTTATAGAGATTGCATTACTTGTATTGACAATCAATGGAGGATTTGTAGAGGTATCAATAAATAGTAATACAGTCATTTTCTAAACTATTTGAAAAGTATTGGTTGTTATTTTGCGTTGACTGTGAGAATTTTCCAAGAAAACAAAAATTATAATAATTTTTTTTTGCCCATTTCAAGGACAAGGATTAAACTTAGTCTACGGATGTTTTTCTATGTATATCGTCCTTGAACACATCGACATTATAATAACGCATTACGCATAATTACCCATAACTCCATCAGAAAACCTCATCTGGTGATCTATGAATGTTATAAGCGATGTATACAGTTTATTTTGTTTATATTGCATAAACAATTGCTTGTTTTCACAGAGCAAATGATGAACTTGTCTAAACTAAAGTGGCATCATTATTATTATTATCTATCACACTACTGCAACAAAAGAAATTTCCTGTTTGCAATCTGACAAGAGCTATGATATTTCTATTGTGTTGACAACACAATCAATGTTCTCTGGTAGTTCAATGTCTCATCTTTGTATGCGTGGCCACATGCATTTCTATCATATTACTGTCGCAACTGTGTAAACTTCATTAAGTCTTACACAGTCGGGAGAGCAGAGCGGTTTACAAGTCTAACAAAAGGCATTCACAGAGAATGTACGCATCTCATTTGACTGTCTTTTGTTTAAGTGAGCAAATTAAATATCGGGGCTAAGACAGGAGCAGCACAGTCAGTTAATTATGTCTAATAAATCTTGGTCCAAATTGCCCTCCAGGGGTGGAAACGGCTGCCGGGGAACGGAGGAACCGAAGTGGCACTTTGGTATTTGTTATTCTACCTTTAACAGATTACGCACGGCGACTTGTCATCCCTCATCCGGTCGGGCGAGTGAAGTGAAGGGAGAACGTCAACGCGCCGTCGGTCACTGCTTCTGTTTACCTCGCCATAGCCTGGGGGGTAACAGGCACTAATCAGCATCCAGCAAAACGCTCTGTAATTGGCCGTGTTTACTCTGTTTTAGCATGATTGCATGCCTGATTGGATTGTCGTATCCCATTTGAAGAAAAAGGGTCTCCCTCTTATTGTGTATGAGTTTGTGTGTGCATGGGTTTGAGCGTGTGTGTGTGTGTGTGTGTGTGTGTGTGTGTGTGGTGGGGGGGGTGCAATACAGGGTTTTAGGTGGTGAAAAGGTTTTGTTTTTGTTTTTTATCAGGATGATTTTTTTTTTTTCTATTAGAACATGAAAATAACAGATTTTGGATTTAGAGGCATTTCATTTCCTTTAACTCAACTTTGTAATATTTTTATACTGATGGTAAAAAAGTTCCTCTTTTCTCCTTCTCTATAACCACCACCTCAGTTCAACTCAAAATATGTCACCCTGACCGCAGAAATGCATCTGAAATATAAAGAAGAAGAAGAAATATCCCCTCATAAGTATGGTGAGGTTTACGGCACACATATGCAGATCGTGCGGGCTCTGAGGTCTGTCCCCGACTGTAGGCTACCAGAACACTCAGCTCTTTGTGCAACAGTATGTAAAACGAAACTTGATAAATGTTCACCACATACAGTGGATCGTTGGCGTGCAGGTTTGGGGTTAAAATTCTGTTGAGAGATAGGTATGTGCCGTATCCAACTATGTTTTTATTGAAGTAAAAAAAACAAGGCTGTGGATTATGTTCGGAATAAAAAATTCAAGAGTTCAGCGGACCCAGCAGTAAGTTGTCATCCTGACGGACGCCCCGCCGGACTACAATGAGAAATAGTGAATTTTTGTCACAGCCACTGGAGGGAAATGAGAAATCTCCTGCTGTGTTGTGTGCAAGTGAATATAATGCACAAGTAAAACTTTCGTTTAGACCCGCACAGCCTTTGTCTATGTGTAAAATCTGACCTTCACATACTGAACAGTTTGTTGACAGTAAACTTTCCTCTGGGATACAATTCAGGATAAGCTAATTGCTGATCTCAACAAAACAAATACAGAAAGCAGTAGCACCACATCTCCGGAGAGTTCCAAACCTATTGGTTCACAAGGGGCTCTGAATGTTTTCCTCCCAACACCCCGTTTTTAGCCAAACTCATATGTGTCTTCAGGGTATTTTTTCATGCCGTCTGTTAACGCTGCATTCGAGAGACGTCTGAGTGAAAACAACTTGAACTGCACCTTTCTAGAGGCTGTCAAATGTTTGAATTGGGAGCTATGAAGGGGGGATAGGTAGGGTAGAACTCAGATGGGATTTTGCCATGAGGTAAATTGGCAACAAACCAATGATGGAGAGATGTCATAGATATGATTTAGAGGTTGGTTTTAGGGGTGCAGTGAGTAACCTAGACAGATTCTTACAGATCTTGAGAGGGACATAACTGCAGCGGCTCTGAACCAACACAGCTCAAAATCGGATCAATGAGTAACTTGAGGCCTACAATACAGACAAAAATAGACTGTTGGTATCATTTGTGTTGTGAAAATGGTTGTATTGTATTGTTTGTATTTATTGTACAAATATATAGATAGCCCATCTGCTTTAAAATGACTTCAGCAAATGAGGATTGACTTATACAGTCAAAAATGCATTGCAACTAATTAAGCATAAGCATCTTAATTGAGAGATAATGAGGGCAATGAAAAGTATTTGAGAATAAAACCATAAATGTACACCCGTGCAGGTGAGAAACTTGTGTAATTACTTAAATAAAAACCTATGAAGTGGGCAATGAAGAGGATTGTTGAGTAGTCCAGGGAGAGTATTTACACTCATTATTCAAATTAACCCCATCCAAGTGTCTCTCTGTGTCTGCTGTACTACTGTGGTGTAATTGGGTTGTTACTTAAAACAGGAATTATTTCTACGCTGCTTCCCCCACTGTTGTTTTTATCGTCCCCCACACTGATGAAATTGGCAAAAGGTACCTGCAGGGGTGATTTGCAAAATTACCCAATTTCCCCTAACAGCCACCAGCTCAGGTAGAGAAACGCTGTTTTTATTTCTCAGAATTTTAGAGGCTTCAATCAGAGAGCGATAGCTAATTATGAAAACAAACTTCTGTATCCACCTATTTAGCAATACCATGACCCCGACCTTGTCCCGGGTTGTGTTGGCGTTAGGCGGGGCTGCTGGGGGAAAACCAGTACGCCACAATGACCAGACTTCTCCAAACATGTCATTCTGAATCCCCTTCGTGAGCCATGCTGAGCCGTACCCGGGGCCCTGTTAACACTCCAAACATTCAGAGTCACAGACCCGTGTCCCCAGCCGTGCTCTTTAAACACTTGTTAAAACTTGCGCTTTTTTGCAATGTCAACAGCCTGAGAATGAGCCTCCTGGGACCGCTACTGCACTATGTGCACTGTGGAGCGTAGAAAAGAAAAAGGGCAGAAAGAAAGAGAGAAAGAGACGGACTGAGGAAAGTAATGGAGGGAGGAATAACTTTGCACAGTGGAAGTAGCGCCCCTGCTCCTCCTCCTCCCCCTGTCTGCTTCATGAAGGGCCTGATTGAGAGACAGAGCAACCCAACTTAGAGCCATTCAACCGAACCGCTCCTACGCCCCTGACCTGCTGTCTAAACCCCCCTAAATTAGACTACTGAGACCCCGAGAGCAAGGCTTACATTACCAGTACCTGTGAAACCTTGGCAGGCCTCGTCACCCTGAATGGAAATGCTGGGCAAATAAAAGCCTGCTGGCCTGTCTGCACTCTCTCTCTCTCTCTCTCTCTGTCTCTCTCTGTCTCTCTCTATGCCCACAGATGGATGGTGAAAGGCAACATGAGCCTCCGTGGCAGAGACTGCAGGAATAGTTGGTGGGTTTCCCCTCTGGGCCCCCTATAAGTCCCAGGGTCTAGTTTAGTGTACCCCATGGAAAGTCTAGGCTGCCGAGGAGTTTCCGTTGTCCGCCGGTAGCAGACTTGGTGAGAAAGAACAACGGGGACCGAGAGAGGATGAGGGTGAGAAAGAGGATGTGAGAACAATAAACAGAAAGACAGAAAAAGATCATTTTGGATTTTAAAATAAGGGATGAGGTAAGTCTCAAGGCCACTTTGTAATCTGTGGGTGCTCAGATCCTACCCAGATCTCATCCAGAGGCGTGGGATAGCGTGTGCCTCTTTTTGTGAAAATATTAGTGGCAGCGGTGAGACTGTAGAAAGAACTGGACAGGTCCTTTTACACTTTTTAAGCCCTATGATGTTATTCCATTGCATCATAGCAACTATAGTACAATACTAAACAGAGGAGAAGCGGTGGCAGGGGGTAGATTAGCACATACCCCTCGGTGTGATTGTACAGACTCAAAATTGCCCCTACAGCCAGCGGCAATTGGCCACCACTTACTGTATATATACATGTATGAAATCTGGTACTTTCTGCCACCCTTTCCTTTCCAATTAATATTTTCTTTTACATCCTCGATGTGATGAAGGAGAAATGTAATTCATCTGTGGACGGGTGAAGACGAGCTTCCTCTCCTTCGCCGGCGCAAGGTAGCGGAAATAAGAGAAATGATTATGGAAGGAGAGAGGAGAGGAAACGTAATGGGAGGAAATCATTTAGACGTTGCAGTCATTTTAATGTCCTCATGTCTGTTTCAAATCATCCTGGAGGGGCCGCGGACACACACAAGAACAGGGTTTTTACTTTATTGCAAACTTGTGCAACACATAAAAGACTGGTGTTGTGTTTTAACTGGGGCTGTCAATCCATTGAAATATTTAATTGCAAATTAGTCGCTCATTTTTCATCTGTTCAAAATGTACCTTAAAGGGAGATTTGTCAAGTATGTAATAATCTTATCAACATGGGAGTGGATAAATCTATTTGCTTTATGCAAATGTATATATATATTTATTATTGTAAATCAATTAACAACAAAACAATGACAAATATTGTCCAGAAACCCTCACAGGTACTGCATTTAGCATTTAAAATATGCTCAAATCAGCCCAGCCCAGGAGGCAACAACAGCTGTCAGTGTGTCAGTGTGCTGACTTGACTATGACTTGCCCCAAACTGCATATGATTATCATAAAGTGGGCATGTCTGTAAAGGGGAGACTCGTGGGTACCAGTAGAACCCATTTTCATTCACATATCTTGAGATCAGAGGTCAAAGGACCCCTTTGAAAATGGCATGACAGTTTTTCCCCGCCAAAATTTAGCGTACGTTTGGAGTTATATTCAGCCTCCTTTGCGACAAGTTAGTATGACAATGATGGTTGATACCAATGGATTCCTTAGGTTCAGTCTAGTTTCATAAGATACCAATAACTTCGCTCTAGCTTTAAAACTGTCTGCTACAACCATTCGATTGTGTTAATGCCTTAAAGAAATTAGTGATGTTAAAACAAATTTGTGTTAACGCGTTAACTTGACACCTCTAGATTTAAGAAATCTTTAGAAATCTGAGGGACAGAATCAAAAAGGCAACGCAGGAGACTGTGGGAGGTGGAAATGTTTGATACCGAGCTGTGGGGATATACAGTCCCCTATATAAAGATATTAAGTTCAAAAGCAATTGCTGCTGTATAGTGTTGCACAAATAAAGAATTGCATCACCATTTTATGTTATAAAACAATATACTGTAAAAGGAAATATATGATCTGGGATCACTTCTTTACAGTATCTTTCACACGTGCCCTCAAACCTTTCTTTTGCGCATTAAGTAAGACACCCCGGAGTCAAAGCCTGAACTGCTTCCTCTGCCTGTTCACCCTGCCTGAGGCCCTGCGTCTTCTAAAGACCTGTTTGTTCACAAGTGGAGCACAGCAGGTGTTTGAGCAAAGTGCGAGGTGGAAATGTGGCTCCAATCGCTACTGTGAGACTCATTTATTGAAATGCTCTCAATTTTCTCAACAAAAAACGTGCAATACGCTCTCAGGCTAGGATGCGCAACAGTGTGTCCTCCCCATTAAGCTGGAGCAAAAAAGATGCCAGCGGTGGAAAAGACACATCTCAGTGGGAACGCAACCCTGTGTTGCAGCAAAATATCGCCACAGTCTGTTCTGGAGCAGATTATTCAGCTGCACACTTTCATTTTGCTTGTCAATAATGCGCTTATAGCTGTGAGGCACGGTGCATTTACAGTACACCTGCTCCTCAGTTCCCTCGCTACCATATCCGTGCATTGTTTCAACACAACCTTTGCCAATAATAAAGTGGAAGCCAATCAAAGCAAACAGGCCGGTGGATCTTTACTGTGTAATTGGGGATCTGTGTAATCGTTAACCTTGGCTCAGTGTAGGAAGTTAATGAATCAAATCAATACCTCTCTCTACTGATCCATAATTATTTGAAAAGAGATGAAAAATTAAACAGGCCGAGCCTATGAGGTTATCATGCCATGCAATTAGTCCGCCGGAGGGAGATTATGTTACCTAGATACCATTGGGGAAGTGTAATTTCTCTTGCAGATGGAGTTTTTTTAATGAAGAGTGCAATTACCTAAATAGGTCAGCCAAAGACACGCTGCTGCTGCTGTTTGCTGCTTGCTGCTGCTGCTGCTGCATGCCGCTTCTCAGCGTACCTGAGAGGAAGCTCCTGGAGAAGAAAAAAAAAAAAGAAAACACAACACTGCGTGCAACTGTTGTTACCCCCTTCAGTATCCACCTCGCTTTCTCTTCCTCTTTTTTCCCCTCACTCTCCCACCGACGCTCCCTGGATGGTGCATCTCCTGCTTTTCCTAATTAAATAGCACATACATAGAAGTCTTTGTTATGCAGAGACTCAGCAGGAGTAATGTTTCCTCCAAATCAGGCTCAGGTGATACAGAGCCTACAGAGGTTTGTTGTGGCCATTTGTTGACTGCAACATGTGAAGCAGCTCATGCTGTGAAGTACAACAGAAAATGTCAAATGAGAAAGAAAAAGTTTTTTTCATATATCTGTTGTACTTTGTGCATTACTGATAGTTGCATTATTAATTATGTTTTGATATGTATTGCCATCACTGATACAGATTTGTATCACACAATCAGATGAGGCATGAAGGGCGATATATGTTTTTTTTTTAAATATATGCTATGAATATGAATGCTTCTTGACAACATTTCTTCATTGTGCTTTTTATCTTACATTACATATACTGTAAGTAATGCCCTATTGAGATTTACTGGCAGGAATAAGAGATATTGCCTGTAAAAAATACATCTACATCAAATTTGCACTAATGTAAAATAAGGATGCACCGATACCGTTATCGGTATTTTTTTTTAAGTTGCTGGTGTATGTTTTATTATTTTAATAATTTGTATAAAATAATTTTGTATTTTTATTGTAATAATTATTACATTACATTATTACAAATTACTACATCAATTATTGTAATAATTATTAGTTACATATTGTTTTACAAATTGAAGAAAGCAATGTTTAGGTCAACTTGTCAACACAGTGAGGCATACAGCTTATCAACTAATCACTGGTACGGGATCAGTACTCGGCGTTTGGATACCCAAAGCCCAGATATAGCTAGCGGTATCGGGGCTTAAAAAGTCAGATCAGTGTGTCCCTTGTGTAACATGACTGGTGAGAAAGTTTGATGCTCTTTGATTGAATTCAATAAAATCAAACTAAATCTATTTAGAAAGATTTCATAGGAAACTGATATATTCATATGCAGTAAAATACATTTATGATTTTGACAAAAGCCCAAAAAAAACAGAAATGATAGACATGAGAATAAGTACCATAATAAACCGTTATTTTCATGAAAACCACACCGCTGTATGATTTCTTACAATTCACTTAAAAGGTGGTCACGAATAAATAAAGACATGTCAACAGAACAATTGACTTGGCTGAGTTTTCTCCGTGTTTGAAAATATACTGTTGTGATTAGTGTGAAATTGCTACGCAGTTGCAGTGAGGGAAGACGTAACACACACACACACAGAACTCAGCAGGTCGCTAATTCTAAAAAGTAGGAAACGGAGAGCAGGTAATGAAACGCAGCTCCAAACACAAGGCGGTGAACTCTTAATGAAAACTGTGTGGCGTACTAAAGCGGGTGAACTAAAGAACGGCCCTGACGGGGTGCCACTAATAAGCACATCTAAGTTTTTTTTGTTATACGTCTGATCCAAAACCAACCGTGTAAAAGTGGGTGGTGCTCTCTACATGTACTGTATGATTGAAGGGAGAATTTGGCACACGCTTTCTCTCCCCAACACAGAACGAGTGACCTCGTGAACCGCCAAATGGTGCCTGTTTCAGGTTCTCAATGTGGCAGGTGCCTTGATCGTGATTCAACCAACTTGTCAACAAGCGCTGTTTTCCTGAAACTTGGCAGAGACTCCACAACAGATTCCAAGTTGAAACTTGGATGATCGTATTCCAAAGCTGGAGGAGGTTATTTTTTATATATAAATCTCTGATATACCCATTTATTGTTGTGCTGACCCGCACTTTAAAAAATACACTTTACCAATGCAGTAGGGAAAACATCAGAGGAGACTTCAGGTATCCTGTTAGACAGTAATTTGATCGGGAGCGATAAGATCTGTAAATGATAGAGACCGCGGATTCATCCTGTCTTTTTTTTTTGATGGACAGGCTCTGCCCAACCCTCCTACACACTGACAAGTAGGAAATATGTTTCAGGGGATGACACTAGCATACCCTCTTACACTTAATCGTTGTCAATCACTCGGCGCACTTGGCTCGTTGGGTAATAGGAACAGATCCAGCATCGCATCCCCTCCAATCTGTTTGGCTCTCGCACGGGAGGTGCATGCTGTTTTCATGCCTGTGTGGGATGGCTTCAAGCTGTTTTCTTATCAAAAGGCCCATTCAGACATTCTCTTTGAGAGGCATTGCAAACCTCAGATCTCGCAGCCTCCGTTCAACCACATGTCTTGATTTAAGAGGCCAGAATCAGATTTGCTGCCACGAAGGAGCTGTCGCCGCTCAAGAATGGGATGTGATTTATCATCCTGAACCACGCAGAAGACTGATAACCAGAGCGCTGGCATTTGTGCGCATATGTGCACACACACACGCGCATCATGTGAGGGTGCACACACACACACACACACACCAACCCCTTCCACCTCACATAAATACCCCAAAAAAACATAGATCAACACATGTTCTCAAGCTCACTCATCCTCTGGCTCAATCACTCCTATATGCTTTCACACAAAAAACGCAATTTCACATAGAGGCCGCCTCTTGCCCCTCGCTCTCTTGCAGCGTGGAGTTGGATCACATGCTTTTTACAAACTGAAACTGCATCACCTTCCACCCAGGGATCCTCTCTAAACGCTCCCTTTTAAACCTCCACTAACAGTCTCATCATTGATTTTATGTCTCTGTTTTTTTTTTTCTCCTCCTCGGGTTGTAAGCAAGCAAACACAGCTGAACCCTAACACCCCGTGTCCCGCTGCGTCTCCCTCAGGGTGTTCTCATCACAAAACAGCTACACAACATCTCAGAGTGAAACACCCTCAGCAACACAGGCCATAGAAAGGCAAAGGTGACGGCAGCAAGTTTTTCACCATTTCAAACGCACAGAGCCATCAAATAAACTGCTCTCTCTCTCTCTCTCTTTCTCTCAACATTTCGGAGGTTGAGCACAGTTACTTCTCCAAAGAAGTAGCTTCTCTTAAATCTCTCTCACTTTTTATCCTCCCGTCTTTCTTTCTCTCGCTCTCTCCAGTTGCTGCTTATTATTTTCTTTGTGGAAGAGTACGTGATTGCCAGGATTGCTTGGTGGCTGTCTCTTCTGAAGTTGTTAGTTTCAACGGAAAAGCAGAGAGACTCTCCGCTTCTGATCTCTCTGCCTCTCTCTGCCCTTTTGCGCTCTCTCTGGCTCTCTCTTTGTCATCCGTCAACAAACTGTTGCAGTGTACGGTGGTTTCTGTGGGATGAATAATCATCATGAAGGTGTGTTGGTGGCGAGGAGACTAAACTCCTAGCCAGAGGCTAGCGAGTGCAAGTGTAAACCTCGCCTGCTCTCCTGTCCCCTGTTAGCTCAGCCATTTTTGGGCGGTCAGGCTGTCTTGCCACAATCACACGCTGGCGCCACAATTGCCTAGCCTCCAACTGCAACCCTTTCACTGTGTAATGAATACATCCAGAAATAAACTTTAACCGCTCGTGCCCCGCTGCTTTGC